>JAVXUO010002072.1:0-106873 GCA_033065855.1 Escallonia rubra
ACGGGGAAATCCGTCGCTAAAAGCCCAAATTCTGTCGCTAGAAGAATGAGCGACGGATTCACAGTCGCTAAAATTCGCTCGTATAAAAGCCCGTCACTAATAGTTTAGCGAAGGAATTTTTAAATCCGTCGCTAAATATGTCATTTCTACCGACGGATTTATTTTTCATTAGCGACGGATATTCCGTCGCTAATTATATTTTTAGAATTTTAATTTATTTTCTTTTTTGTCAAATTAGCGACAGATTAAATATTGTAGAGATGGAATATTCCGTCGCTAAAAAACTTATTTAGCGACGGAATATTCCGTCGCTAAATAATTGATTGTAGGAATACTTTAGCGACGGAAATAATCCGTCGCCAAAAGTCAATTTTTTTTTTACGTTTCAAGTACCCAGACCAATAATACAATTTTCAATTCTCAACAACAACGCGCAATAATCAATACAGAAAGAAATATATATAATCAATTATAAAAAATATTTATTATAAAAAAAACTCATATATGTACAAGCCGGGAACCTGATACAGCCGGTTAGGAGAGGGGAGAAGAGTACAAGCCGGGCGCGGGGGGCGGGGGGGGGGGGAAGTTAGGAACGGGCACGGGAAGGGGCTCATCAGGGGTTCCCGAGTCCCGGATCTGGATCTTGTTGATCCGGGGCCGGCTCGGCCTGTCCAGCAGCGCCCTGCTCCCTGATCATCCTCCCCACCACTGTAGCAATGCGCTGGATCTCATCGTCGTCCAACTGAGGACGAGGAACTGGTGTATGTGGAGGGGCAACAGGGGGTGAGGACGCTCCTATCACGGCACGAGCAGTCGTGCTAGGCAGGCCGCGTATGCGGCCTTTCGGCCGATTCACGACCTCCGGCGTATCCAGCCATCGCTTCAACCCCCCAGTACTCGCAGCCGTACTAGTGGACGCTGATGGCTGTCCGGACTGCTGCTCGGACCCCCTTAGTTGTTCATACGAGGCCTGCAAAAATAGTGGTTTAACGATATGTTAGGGCATTAATTAACGAAACAGACATTGAGGATAGAAAGAAAAAACATTAACAACTTAAATAAATTGACTCACATCGATCCGCCGGGCAATATCTGAAATATAGTCGCCCGCCCGGTGCATCTCGTCCTTGTCCTTCTTCCGCACGTGCGTCTGAGTATAGGTCAGAGCTATGACCTCATCCTCCTCCAGATCCGGGTGCTCGACCGCGTTCATGTGTCGGACGATGTCGTGTGGCACCGACCCCCCCATGTGCGTCGGATCTCTGTTCTGTCTGTTCTCAGCCCCGCTTTTACTCTTGGCGTCCCAACCTGGATCCGCAGCCCACCGATCTATCATCTCCCCCATACACGGTGAGATATCCAATGTGGGGGATATCTCGTCATGTCCGTCATCGGGGCACCCGCAGGCAGCACCTTCTTCGCCCGGTCCCGTGCATCGTGGAGCCATCGGCGGTAATTCTTGCCGATGTAGGCAAAGAAAACCTGCTGCCCCAGTACCTGCTGCTGAGGCGTGTCAAACGTGAACCCCTCCTGTAAGGCATTCAATAACACAAATTAACAACATAAAACAAACTGCAATTTAACATTTACTAACGCTGAAAAAAATACGAGAACCGTACCAGCCACTCCTCCCAAAGGGCCTCCCTCGCAGCGGCATCCCAGTCCTTCCAGTACAGGCGTGGCTCGAAGAATCGGCCCTTCACAAGAACGCCGATCTTCGTCCTCGCCTTATTCTCTAGGATCCTGCCAAAGAAGTAATTAAATTAATTAATACAGTTCAAATATAAATTAACACCCCAAAATTTTAAATATAAGGCATGAGGTGATATTTTTAGTACTTACAGGCCCTCCTGCGTGAGCGTAACTCTCTGTTTACGCTGGGGGTCGATGCGTACCCCGCGTGTCGGACCACGGCCTCGTCGAGATCCTACAAAACACAAACATTAATACAGTTCAAATATAAGGCTAGCGAAAATGTACGAAACACCGTTATCAACTATACCTGAGGTAGAACCCACGGAAGATGGAGAATGCACGCGCGTGTGGGATGAATCTGCGTCGGGCTGGGGCGACGGCTCGAGCTGGGGCTGGGGCGACGGCGATGGCTGGGGCTGGGGCGACGGTGACGGCTGGGGCTGAGCCCCCGATGGCTGTCCGCGATCACTATGTGCCTCGTCATCAGTAGGCAATGACGAGGTGGGACCAACTGGGGAGGAAGCAGCTCGGCGTCCAGCCCGGCCACGAATAGCCCGTATCCTATCCATATCTGACTTCATATAGATTATATACAAAGACATTAACACGTGAAAAACAATAATTTAGGCATAAATCATCATCGGCACTATATATATATATATATATATATATATATATGGAGCTGATCCCTTGACCGCGCTGGCAAAATAGGACATTTTGCCAGCGCGCTCTGGCCGGCCATGCTGAAATACGGACCGCCCAGATCGCGCTTTTTCGAATACTGTCAGTCGTCCGCGACACTATTTCGCGGACGGACTTTTTTACCTTTTTGTCCCTCCGCCCCGTCCGCTAAACTGTGTTGCGGACAGACTTTTTTTTAGTTTTTTGCCCGTCCGCTACATAATGTAGCGGACAAATTTTTTGACAAAAATGACAGTCTGTTACGTCCGCTACATTATGTAGCGGACGAGTAGACAGAGACTACTTTTTCTTTCTCTTTTTCGGTCCTTTCTCTCACTGCTCACGTATCAGTACCATCTTCCTGGTTGACAGAATCGCAAAATCTCCATGCCAGTTTAACTGCAAGACTCCAGAAGAGGACAAGGGCGCTTGGATACCCATTTTCGAGTTGAACCGTTATTGTTTTCTTCAAGACTTGGAACCACTTCCGTTGCCTACTTCTGCCAGCCATGCCCCATTTTCCATTTTGATCAACGAAGGCGAAAACCCACTCTTTCACCTCACAACTTGCCTATGCTAAACTAGCAAGTCACCGCCACTGACTTGCCTTTGCTTACCTTTCCAGTTCTTGCCATTTTCTGGGCAAAATAAGCACCCGTCTCGTCCGGCCGGATTCTTTAGTCCACCACGTAACCTCCAAAAAATCCCTTCTGGGTTTATGTTCACAAGAAAACCCAAGTTGCCCACTTGCCCATCACCCACAACCACCGCCGCTGAACCCATCACTCACAACCACCACCGCCGCTGAACCCATCACCCACAACCACCACCGCCGCTGAACCCATCACCCACAACCACCAAAACTCTGCCACCGCCGCTGAACCCATCACCACCACCACCGCTGCTGAACCCATCACCCACAACCACCACCGCCGCTGAACCAGATCTATGATGTTGCGCCGCCGAGGAGGCCAGTGACCGCGGCTTGCGGAGTCACCCAGGAGGCTGCGATCGCGGCTTGCGGAGTCACCGAGGTGGCCTGAGCGTGGCCTGTGATGTTGCTGAGGAGGCATCGACCGCGACAGCAAAGCTGTGAAGCGGAGCTATCTTCAGTCGTACTTCAGAGCATATAGGGGAGGAGAGAGGGGAGAGGGGGAGAGAGAGAGATAAGTGAAATATAATGTAAATGGGCTTGTCTGTTTTTTTATATATATGTCCGCTACATTATGTAGCGGACCAATGCTTTTGTTGGACAGTCAAAAATTGGGTAAAGGGTATATTTGTCAAAAGAAACGTCCGCTACATTATGTAGCGGACGAACTTAAAAAAATCGTAAAAAGATCTAGACCGTCCACAGATCGCGCGTGGACGGCACATCGCGCTGGCAAAATGTCATATTTTGCCAGCGCGGTCAGGGATCAGCTCCCATATATATATATATATATATATATATATATATGAACGGATGTGCAAAAACACATCAATAAACACCAAGTTCTAAAATGTTACTACATTTTTCCCGTGATGTTACAACATTACAAGTCAATCATTTTCAGTTTGCGAATCATCTTCATCACTTTCCTCGTCGCCCTCTTCTTCGTGGGACTCGTCGTCCTCTTCATCTTCTAATTCATCCTCTTCATCAGTAGACTCGGTCACATCATCTCCAACACTTTCAACATCTTCCGCGTCATCATCTACGACTTCTTCTCCCACAAGAAGTGTTGTTGGAAGAGGAAGATCGTCCTCCTCGTTGTTGACCTCAACAGGGAACAAGACACGTGGTTGGTCGGCTTGAAAGGAGTCTAGCTCACTGTCATATGTCACGGGCAATTTCTTGGACTTGATAGTTGTATACCAATGAGATTTGGGATTGGCGACGTCCTCCGCGTAAAAGACTTGTACAGCTTGACTAGCAAACACAAAGGGCTCGTCTGATGCAAGTCTTGACTTGACATTGACATCTACAATCCCTTGAGAGCTAACACGGATTCCTCTACTGCATGTGACATCGAACCACGTACACTTGAACATTACCAGGCGGTTTTGGGAACCCAGATATGTTAGCTCAACAATCTCATCTAGCTCTCCGTAAAAATCCATGCAATTCTCGGCATAACAGTCGCCGTTGACCAAGACTCCACTGTTTTGGGTTTGTTTTGTTCGGTCATCATCTTTTACGTTAAACCTAAACCCGTTGATGATATAGCCTCCGTAACAGGATGTTTGTTTGTTAGGGCCTTCGGCTAGTAATTTCAAGCAGGAGGCCACTGGTCTATCCATTGACTGAACCTATTGTAGATGACGGTAAAAATTAAGGATAAATCAGTATACTAATTGGCCACAGAACTGTATATAACACATAATATAATTTCGTTAAATAATCTTACACGGATTTTGAACCACTGTACAAATTGTGATTTCCGATGAGATTCAAGTCCAGCGGGATCAGTGATTAAAGATTCCGCATCGAACTCACTGCAAACCAATATGCATTTGACTCGCTTAACACACACTTTCAATTATGTACAACAATGTAAGTGAATTAAGACTTTAACTTACTCAACGAATGCCGAAACTTCATCGCAATTTAGAAGGGCATATATTGTTGCAGCACTGTACTCTTCATCTGTTAGCCATCGAGTATACGTACTCTTCATCTGTTAGCCATCGAGTATACGTTCGGCCGAACGGACTACCTGACTGCTTGAATATTGACAATTGCCCTTCCAAATTTGTGCTTGCTCCGGGATCATTTCGGCCTAGTTGATTTAACCTTGTACCAACATCAGGCCCGAAATATTGACTACAAAAGTTTACAAGTTCTTCCATTACGTAAGCCTCCGCAATTGAGCCCTCAACCCGAGCCTTATTACGGACTTTTTTCTTTAAATGGAACATGAACCTAGAAGTTTAGCGAATCGAGTTAGGTGGAATATCAATGATAACAGATGTCGCATTAAGTGTAAACGAACAACTGTAACAATTTAAGGATTACCTCTCGAAGGGATACATCCACCGATATTGCACGGGTCCACCCATCTTAGCTTCATATGCCAAGTGAACAGGCAGATGCTCCATTGAATCAAAGAACGAAGGTGGGAAGATTTTCTCCAGCTTGCAAATCGTCACCACAATGTTCTTCTCAAGCACTTCCATGTTACTCACCCGGATCGTAGAAGAGCATATATCTCGAAAGAAATGAGATAATTCAGTCAAAGTCTCGCAAACAACCCGTGGCAACAGTCCCCGGAAGGCAATAGGAATGAATCTCTCCATGAATACGTGGCAGTCGTGACTCTTCATCCCTTGGAACTTGCATTCCGATACATTGCAACAACGAGATATGTTGGACGCAAACCCATCCGGAAGCTTCAAATTCTTAACCCACTGACAGACCTTCTCCACTTGTTTCTTGTCTAGACAGTAAGGTGCTTTCGGAAGTATGGTCCTCCCACTGACTGTCCGAGGATGCAATTCACGGCGTACACCCAACTGTTGTAGATCCCTTCTCGCTTTAAGGTGATCTTTCGATTTGCCCTTGACATTCATCACTGTGTTGAACACATTATCAAAAACGTTCTTCTCAATATGCATCACATCCATGTTGTTTCGGATAACGAGCGTCCTCCAGTAGGCTAACTCCCAGAAGATACAAAATTTTCTCCAGTTGTGCTCTTTCCCTAACCCTGCAATCTTCCGATCCGGCACACCCTTACCGTGTGGTATGTCAGTATCAAGTGCCTCCAGGTGTGAGAGTACTTCTTCACCAGATGGGTAGTCCAGTGTGACAACCTCACGCTCGATTGTCCCGTCAAATTTATCCTTCTGCCTACGAAACTGATGGCCCGGTGGCAAAAGCTTACGGTGACATCCGAACCACGAGGCCTTTCCGCCGTGCTTTAACGTATGACCGGGGTTCACGCCCATACAAGCAGGGCATGCTAGCTTCCCATGTGTGCTCCAGCCACACGTCATTCCCAATGCGGGGAAATCATGTATAGTCCACATCAAAGCAGCCCTCATCTGAAAATTTTGTTTAAGGGATGCATCATATGTTTCGACTCCATGATTCCATAATTGTTTTAACTCATCAATCAACGGCCTTAAATACACATCTATGTCCTTACCGGGACTCTTCGGCCCCGGAATAAGCAACGACAAGAACATATACGGCTTCTTCATGCACATGCCTGGTGGAAGGTTGTAAGGGACAATAATAACAGGCCAACATGAGTAAGGCGTGGTAGACTGACCGAAAGGGTTGAACCCATCGGTTGCCAGACCAAGTCTAACATTCCGAACTTCCTGAGCAAAGACTGGATGCCTGCGGTCAAACTCCTTCCACGCCTCTCCATCAGCTGGGTGTGTCAGCACATCGGCATCGTTGCTGCGAGTCTCACGGTGAGCCCTCATATGTTCAGCCGTACTGGAGGAGTAGTACATTCTCTGAAGCCGTGGTGTGACCGGAAAATATCGCAATATCTTCCATGCAATGTTTTTCTTCTTCCCTTTGTCCGGTTTGTACCTCGAATGATCACATACTGGACATAATGACAAATCCTTATTCTCTTTCCAGAATAATACACAATCGTTATTGCACGCATCTATCCGGTCATAGCTCAACCCAAGTTTCCTCATCATCTTCTTCGCGTCATAGTACGACGGCGGTAGCTTTTCACTTTCGGGCAGTATTTCTTTGATAAAACCCACAAACTCGTTAAAACCTTTCTCACTCAGCCCGTGGTCTGATTTCAACTGTAATAACCTACTAACCGCAGACAGCCGTGTGTGTTTCGGAGCTCCATCCCACAGCGGCTCTTCCGCAGCTCTCAACAACTCATAAAACTGATGAGCCCCCTCGTTCGGCGGTTGTGGACTGTCGTTACCCCAGTCAACATTAGCATGCCCAGCATCCATAATCATATCTCGGAAATCATATCGTGCCTCCTCCCTAACTTCAGTTTGACTAGCCAGGTTGGACGACAATACTATCGTTTCCCCGTGCTGCGTCCACCTTGTGTATCCACCCATAAAACCGTACCGACGAAGATGCCATTTTACTTCAATTCTTTTTCTCCAGTGCAACAACTCACATCTACCGCACGGACACCTTATCTTATCAAGGTCAACATGTGCAGGATGCGCATAAGCGAAGTCGAGAAATTCGTCAACGCGACACTCAAAATCTTCAGCATTCTTCCTTTTCATCCAACTTCGATCGACTGACATGACGACTGAATTATCGTACTGTATACCACCTTCAATAATGACCAGTGATTAGGCATTGCCGATGTAAATATCAATGCATGAATGTTACAACATGTCTACATATTTCCCCTCCACTCTTGAACAGGTAGTGGTCCTATCCCATTCAGAAAAGCACATGTTTATAAAACAGTGAATAACTCATGCTTAGTCCCATGTCTGTGGAAAATTCGGCAGCACCTCCCCGCATTTCTCCAAGTACACCACATCGATTAGGTGTTCTAACATTCATCTAACCTTGCTCAGGAAGGTTTGACGGATGTTAGAACACCAGATCTATATGCACCCGGAGAAACACACGAGAACGTGTACCAAATATCCACGACATAGAACATAAAGCATGAGTCAAAACACTGTTTTATAAACAATTAGCTTTTCCAAACTGTCCAAACTGGACATCCAAAGGCTCATTACAAGGCATTACTTTGTAATGAGTACCTTTGAACGGGAACTAAGGGTTTCTATGCATGCATGCGTTCAGAAATTGATAAGATATGCAAGAATCTTTCCGAAATATCAAAACTGCAGAAAAATCGTTCCATATGTTACCAATTCCACATTAAATAGAACTCGTTGGCAACGAGTTGAACCATCTCGTTGCCAATGGACTTCTCAAAACAACAATTAATATAAAGAAGGCAGGGTTTGTAAACAACGAGTAATTGAACCATCTCTGGGCAACATGGAGTAATTATGGGATGTACAAGGTCTAATTAGGGCTAACTGGGTTATTAGGGTTAATTACGATTATTAATTATAGCTGATTAGGGTTGATTAGGACTAATTAGGATTATTTAGTCCTAATTAGGGTTTAATTGTGCCGAGTAGTGATGATTAGTCCTAATTAGGGCTAATTGGGCTTAATTGGGTTATGTTAGGGCTAATTAATGTTAATGAGGGATAGTTTCGGATAATTATAGCTGACTAGGGTTGATTAGGACTAATTAGGGTTATTTAGTCCTAATTAGGGTTTAATTGTGCCGAGTAGTGCTGATTAGTCCTAATTAGGGCTAATTAGGCTTAATTGGGTTATGTTAGGGCTAATTAATGTTAATGAGGGATAGTTTTGGATGATTATAGCTGACTAAGGTTGATTAGGACTAATTAGGGTTATTTAGTCCTAATTAGGGTTTAATTATGCCGAGAGTAGTGATGATTAGTCCTAATTAGGGCTAATTAGGCTTAATTGGGTTATATTATGGCTAATTAATGTTAATGAGGGCTAGTTTCGGATAATTATAGCTAATTAGGGTTTAATTGTGCCGAGTAGTGATGATTCGTCCTAATTAGTGCTAATTAGGCTAAATAGGATAATGTTAGGGCTAATTAATGTTGATAATGTCTAGTTTCGAATATTTATAGCTAATTAAGGTTGATTAGGACTAATTAGGGTTATTTAGTCCTAATTAGGGTTTTGATGGTGCCGAGTAGTGTTGATTAGTCATAACTAGCGCTAATTAGGCGTAATTGGGTTATGTTAGTGCAAATTATGACTAATTAGGCTAACTACAATCAATATACGCATAATTGAGTTCATTTGGGCTAATTTGGGGTAATTACAGCTAATTTGAATTTCATTAGGTTTTTAGGGTTAATTAAAACTAATTAGGCTCGTTAGAGCTAATTAGGGTTAATTGATTTACTAAAATATTATTAATCAGGACTAATTATAGCCAGTGCTGGAGCCACGATTAGATTCCAGGGGGTGCATGCTAAAAATGTCGCATTAACCTAACTAACCTAAATTTAATGCACATTCAACAACCTCAATTCCGACACCTCATATACGGTGTCGATATGGTGTCCGATACGTGTCTGACACCTCCAGACACGTGTCAGACACATACCGACACGTGTGCGACGCCCACCGACACGCACCTCCATACACATCGGCATACGTTAATTTGTTTTTAAAATGCTGGACACCGTCGATCAAACGTGGTGTCCGTGTCTGCGCTAACTAACATGTATCTCATTCCAGTTGGGTCTCATCCTCCGTCAACAACCTCAATTCCGACACCTCATATAGGGTGTCGATATGGTGTCTGATACGTGTCTGACACCTCCGGACACGTGTCCGACACCTCCAGACACGTGTCCGACACCTCTAGACACGTGTCCGACGCCTCCGGACACGTGTCCGACACATACAGACACGTGTCCGACACATACCGACACGGGTCTGACCCCTTTGGACACGTGTCCGACGCCTCTGGACACGTGTCCGACGCCCACCGACACGCACCTTCAGACACATCGGCATACGTTAATTTATTTTTTAAATGTCGAACACCGTCGATCAGACGTGGTGTCCGTGTCTGCGCTAACTAACAGGTTTCTCGATCCAATTGGGTCCCATCCTCCGTCAATAATCTCAATTCTCAAATGCTCAATGCAATAAAAATTAACAAAAATCACACGTTCAATCCAATTGGGTCCCATCCTCCTTCAATAATCTCAATATCTCAAATGCTCAATGCACAATTAACAATCTAAAATCATCAATTAACAACCTAAAATCATCAATTAATAATCGCAATTACTTCAAATGCACAGCTAATAACCTAAAATGATCGATCAATAATCACAATTCTAAAACGCACAATTAACAACCTAAAATTATCAAACAAATGATCAATGTTCAAATGGGAAAAAATTGTTCAAAATTCACATATCCGATGCGCTTGAATTATTTCAATTTAGGGTTCGATTGTATTAGGGCATTCAATTTAGGGTTCAATTAGTTTCATTTAGGGTTCGATTCGATTAGGGCATTCAATTTAGGGTTCAATTAGGGGGTTCTATTGATTCAATTTAGGGTTTGGTTGATTTGAGGCATTCAATTTAGGGTTCGGTTGGATTAGGGCATTCAATTTAGGGTTCAATTAGGGTTCGGTTAGATTGGGGCAATCAATTTAGGGTTTAATTAGGGGTTCAATTAGTTTAATTTAGGGTTCGATTCAATTAGGGCATTCAATTTAGGGTTCAATTACTTCAATTTAGGGTTCAATTAGGGGGTTCTATTGATTCAATTTAGGGTTCGGTTGATTTGAGGCATTCAATTTAGGGTTCAATTAGTTCAATTTAGGGTTCGGTTGGATTAGGGCATTCAATTTAGGGTTCGGTTGGATTAGGGCAATCAATTTAGGGTTTAATTAGGGGTTAAATTAGTTTAATTTAGGGTTCGATTCAATTAGGGTTTGGTGTTTGGGGTTTAGGGTTTGGTGTTTGGGGTTTAGGGTTTGGTTGGATTAGGGCATCAACTATAATACTAGCAAACAATAAACCTTTGTCCAAAACCAAACCAAATTGACAGACCAAACAAACCACCTCTAGTCTACAGCTTCAACCAACAATACAAGTGCACGTCGAACGTTTAATTAAATTCAAAGAGACCTCAAAAGAGGGGATGAAGACATGAAAATAAACAAGAAAAACTAACAATACAAGAGCAAGGTATTTTGCAGTACATACATGGCAACCGGCATCACCACCTATATTATCAGATCTTCCTCTCATTACTGTATTAAGCTAAAGAAAATCAAAACCTAATTCAAATCTTGCTCTCATTGCAAATGAACCAAGCAACCTCCGGCCTCACGGGATGAAATGTACTAATCTCGTTTTCTTAAAACCCATTTTCTAGTTCCCTCAGTGTCTAGACCAGTAGGCTCACTACCTGTCATCACCACCCATTATTGATTGAACCCTCGACAGTGTGGATTTTGTGCTACACTAAAAATTCTGGTTTGTAGTTCATAGTTTACTAAACTAAGCCAAACTGAACCTCACAAATCACCACCCTTCATGATCCCCTATTCTGATTGGGATCCCTTCTAAGGAAATACAATCGCTCAAATAACCCACAATCGCTCAAATAACCCAATTACTCATTATTAACATCATTACAATTTTCATGAAGCGAAAAATAACCCACATACCTCTAGGTTTTGAAGATGGGCGGCGCGGCAGTGGCGGCGGTGGTGCTCCGATTTTGAAGATGGGCGGCAGTGGCGGTGTCGGTGGTGGTGGCAGGCTATACCAACGTCGGGGGCTGGGTTGCCGGGGATGGCGACGGAGGTGGCAACGGAGGAGATATCGCCGGTGAGCATTAATAGAGAGAGAGAGAGAGAGAGAGAGAGAGAAACGGGAGAAAGAAAAGCAGATGGATCTGGTCTTTTTAAGACCTTTACCGACAGAACACAGCCGTCGGTAAAAGTCCGTCGGCAAAAACCTACTTTCACCGACGGTTTGTTTTACCGACGGAATGATTCCGTCGCCTATATATTTTTTTAAAATCATTGAAAATTAAAAAAACCTATAAAATATTTAACGGCGGTATATTTCGTCGGTAAAACACCGTCGCTGAAAATATGTCGGTAAAATGTTTTAACAACGGATGTTGCCGTCGTTAAATAGTTTTACCGACGGATTTTCGTCGCTGAAAGGACCGTCGCTGAAAGGACCGTCGCTAATTCCCTCTTTTCTTGTAGTGACTCACATCCCCACTTGCATTTGTTCACCAAAATAATTATCTGCACTGAAAAGGTAAATGGTGGAGGATGAGCTAGGTAGCCTAGTAAGTGAAATAATCATAGTACCATAATATCATAATCAAACACCGTAAACAATTCAGCATCAGTCAAAATATTTGACAATCAAACTAGTCAAAGCAATTGTGGCTTAGTACCCCAAACAATTAGTAAACCAATTCAATATTCAGGTTACACATCAAACATAACACTTTAGCTTCTTGCTTCCGGTATCCTCAAGGGATCCGGCAAAGCTCAGTTGTATCATAATCATAACATATCATGCACATGGACAAATCATTGGACCACTGTCATTTGATCAAAAGTATTTAAGTCATGTCACACAAACGTATTTCAAAACAAGCATTTGAGTAAGATTTCAGGAAAATAGTGTTTAAGAGTACGACAAACATGAAGCAACAACGACGTGGCAAGAAAGAATAGTGATATGGAATTTCTTTTACCTAATTCATGAAAAATCCACTTTATACAATTGCTCGCAATAAGGCCCTATGATTCCTTTTTCATAATCGCGGGTATTCTTCTCCTCTCACCCTTAGTTGTCAATCTACTGATGAAATTAAAAGATAACTTAACATAATTTGAAAAGATCAGAGGCCTATTTATAGAAATGTCTAGGAAGCACGAGGTGGATAGAGACACGAGGCGGCAAAATAAGGCTATACCACATAACAAGCATGACGACGCTGGAAGCACGAGGTTGCAGACAAGATTGTGCCACATAGCAAGCATGACGATACTAACTAGCACGACAAGGCTCGAAGCATGAGGTGGCGATACAAGGTTGTGCCACCTATCAAGCATGACAAGGCTAAGGAAAGCACGATGAGACTCGAAGCACGACGTGTCACAATAGTATGTTGAAACTTCACGAGCACAACAATAAAAGGTAGCACGAGGTGTCGATCAGAAAAGTAATCAACACTGACTCCTCAATAAGCATGAGGTGTCACAATTGCACGATGACACCCAACAAGCACGATAATGACAATCCCAATTGTCACTTCAAATCATCATTATTTTTTCCGCAACCAATCAGTAATATTTTGAACATCTCTAAAATTTTGGGGTGTTACAGAGTGATTGCTACTTCATCTACTTAACTTTACTTACACTTTCTTGACCAAGGAACTATTTATGTTATCTATAAACCCCTTTGGGGCCAAAGGTCTAAATGAAATACGCCAAGTTATTTTAACTGAAGTTTAATCTCTTCGATTTTGATTTTTGTTGTAACAGGTACATCCTTTTTGTTACGTTACTAAGCATGCCGGAATCAAGCTTTTCAGTGGCATTCAACATGTTTGACCTTGACGATAACGGTTACGTCTCAGTAACGAAAAGGCAACACCATTTAAACAGTCTTCCAAACCGGTATGTCAATTTATCCTTGTTGGAAATTCTTTATCATAGACGTCTTATCCTCCTTTTATTTTCTTTGCTGTTCAATCCTCATAAATTTGTGCGCGGGATTACTGGTTTTGTCATAGTTTATGTATGATGGATGTAATATGTAGTTCTGGCTTTTTTGCCGAATAAGCGTGACAGTTGGAACTTGCATTTCGGTTCTCAATATAGTTTTAGTTAGAAAACTGACACGTCGCTGATTCAAAGTTATGTATTTATTCGACGTTTTTCTTCTTCTGCTTTTTGGACAACCCGTGTTGCATTTGCTAGAGATGACCTTGGTCCGGGTCTCAACTCAACTGAATTCTGTTTTATACTGTATCTGGTGTCTTTATTTATGGTCTGGCTCTACTTTAGTTGGATAAACCATTCAAATTGGTATCTTGTGATTCTTATCTTTTATCTAAATACATTATTGAAATATTGTCAAGTTCTAATAAGGCATCTAGTATTTGCGGTCTGGGGTGAGCTCATTGCAATCCACTTTATAATCATAATTTGATGTTGCTTACACAACTTGCAAAAAACTGGTAATTATTGGCCGCTAAAATTTGAAACAGAGAGAGAGAGAGATAAGAACGAATTCAAGAAAGTGATGGCCTTGATGCGAGCTCAGAACAGACAAGGGGCTCGCCACAGGGACAGACTGCATGTTGGACTTGAAGTTTCAGGCTCTGTAGAGAATGGGAACCTGCTAGAGTACTTCTTTGGCAAAGATGGCAAGGCATGCTTGGAACATGGAAATTTTGTCCAATTCTTAAGGGACTTGCATAATGAAGTATGTAGTCTCTTTCCATAATTCTACCTCAAGAAACTGCTGTTCACAACATTCCAGCTTATAAGCTCCTTCAATTCTATGTTCCTAATTAATCACATTTAGACCCCTTTCCATGCACAATCTAAATGTTGGCATCCGCGGAAACTTCTTTCAAAATGTCACATCTAAATATTCCAGAACTGAACTGCTTTTGGAATGCTTAAAATGCCGAATTACTTGCAACCGTCCGTGAAGGATTAATTCTTGTAGTATTTAGTGTTTGTTAATGAGGAGGATCTCAGTTGGTGTTCTTAAACTTCACAGCTATTAAGACATACGCTAAAGACTTCGCCTTGTCAATGGTTGCATCAGCTGACATGAAGAACATAAACAAGTTCCTTGACCGCGTTGACGAAATAACCAACGAACCAGGCCTTAGAGACATACGCGTTACATTCGAAGAATTCAAGAATTTTGCAGAGCTACGTAAAAGATTGCTTCCTGTCCATGGCTATCTTTAGCCACGGCAAGGTGAATGGACTGCTGCTTATCATGTAAGCCACGCTTTTCTCATCCCTGTAGTTAACATATTTTCTCGGTCGATTGAAGAGAAGCCTCTTTGGCCATTAATTGTTGACAAAGAGCTGCTTACCATGCTTTTGGTGCTTGTAAATTGGTGTAGATTAATGAACGTTGTTGACAAATGTAGGGAGTGGGGCAAAGTGCCATATTGCTAGTAAATTCTTACTTTCCCTCTTTTATGGAATCAGATAGAAATGCAGTAGTTGAGAAAGCATGGAAACTTAGGTCTCATTTTCGTTTATATATGTTTACTTCCTTTTAGGTGGATTCAATGGTTAGGTGTGTCTTGATTACTACTTGACTGGCACATGACTCAAATATAACTAGTTGTAGAAGTTGGATGGTATGAATGTGGGCATTGTACAAACCAATAAATCATGGAGAGTTAGACTAGGACTACCATGTAAGCTCTTATCAAGCACCAAAGTTGGGTGGAGGGTAAGTTTCAATCCCTCTCCTATTATGCTCTGTTCTGCTTACTAGGGAAACAACATTATATTTGGGTTGACAAAGAACTTGCATTTGAAGATTTTAAATTAAGGAAAATTTGGTCAAAGATAAAAAGGTACACATGTGGTGAGAAATTCGCAAAAAAACATTCATTGTTATTGGTGGTGGAAGCATAAACGTCACAAAAAAATTATTTAGGGACAATTTTATCTTGGGGTCTTTCTGGGGCTGACCTACTGATGGTAACCCCACCATTTGTAACAACGGCTCCTATCGAACATCAGGTCCAAGCTCCTTGCGTGTGGTGTGCCCTACTTCTTCAATATCCAGAGTCCCTTGTTTCCTTCACAAAACAATTTATTTCCTCCTTTTCATTAGATTTTTTTTTTTGGTAAAATTTTAGGATAGATTCAAGACTAAATTTTAACGTTAAACCGATGATGGACATGTGTCACCAAAGGTATGCTTCTAGAATCTTTGGGATTGCCTCCTCGCCCCGGAACTCGATTGCACCACAATGGACCAAGGGTCCCTAGTGGCTGCCAAACTGTTGTCCGATCCATGGCCTTGCTCTGGGACATCAGTCCCTTTGAAGCGACTCTGGCCCAGTGTGTCATCCCTTCAACAAGGAAGTCATGCAAGTCACTCGCAAATGGCTTCTAGTTTTCTGCTTATGACATGTATAATGGCATCACTGGCCCTCAATATCATGTCAGAGCCTTTGTGCTAACATGCTTCTCAATCAAGCTTTGGATGCAGCCAAGTGTCGCGCCTTTTTGACAAATATACATAAAGGCGTCTATGACCTCATGTCAAAAGTTGAAACCCAGCCTGTCCAGCAATTTAACAACTACTTTGCAAGGAGCTAGATACCTCCTAGGTCGCGTCAAGCCTCATGAACATTGTGCAGCGAAAGCATGAGCCCCTCCATGCCTATGCCATTAGTTTCACCAAGGAGGCATTGCTGATTACAGAAAATATGACTAGGTTGTTGCATTCATGGCCATGACTGCAGGGGTATGAAACGACGCCTTGTCGTGATTACTGTTCGAAAAACGTCCCAAGGACATGGAATGAATTAGAGGATGACGGGAAGGGAAGAGTGCAAAAACTAGAATGATTGGGAAATTATTCGTGGTAAGAAACTTAAATTTGAAAACATGCATTTTACTATCCAACCATCTGATAAACATACCCCTCGATGTCATGATCCCATATTTTGAGTAGAACCAAATTAGCAACCACCTTTGGTAGCCGGTGACGATGAGGACTACGAGTTATAAGAGGGATGTGAAGAGGTATTTAGGTTTCAAGATGGCCACAAGCATGAAATAGATGAATGCTACCATTTCAAGGATGAGATAATTGATTAATCAACCGAGGCTACTTTAGGATTTGAAAGTAAGCTGGGCACAGAGACAGATGAGGATATCCCAAAACAAGCTTCAGATTTTGGTTAAAATATCATGCAAAAACTATGAGGGTAAGAGAATTGGGAAATATTAGTAAGCAGAATACTAGGAACTACTAAAGAGTGAGTAGTAGTAGTGAGAAATACTGGCGTTCAAATCCCAAAGTAATAAATTTACTTCTTCAACTAATGCTGCATACTCTTATATGATGCGTGAATCTTGATCCTAGAACCACTCCACTGAGGTCTTAACACCATAATGGATTTTGTCTTGGAGTCACAGACCAAGGCAAAAATATTGATATACTTTAGTATGTAGCTTGACCATAATCCCTATTGTCATCTATTTCATGCTTTGTTCCATACCCTCCATTTCTTGGTAAAAAGTGCATTAGTAACAAAACATAAATCTCTTAGCAGTGAATAAGAGCACGGAAAAGCATAACATGTTGTCGAAATCAACATTCCCATTATACTAAGAATAGTATTGCGACATTGTCCATCAATATAATTCCTCGAGCAATATAGGCAACACAACAACAAAAATGAAAACAGTGTGCAAGTAGACTCTCATTCAGTTCAATACAAGGGCCAAATAGCTTCTGCCCAAACTGAAATTTTCTAGAACCGGTTGCTTTTCATGTCAGCATAATTACTTTTGAGGCTATGCATGAGTCACATAATTAATGACATTTAAATTCACAAGTCAATGACATTCAAAATTCACAACAAGCAATTCCAGACAAGAAGAAGAAATTATGGAAACAATAATGAAGAATTCATGTGTTGAGAGTCAGCTTAGACCCAGGGTAACAGAAACTTCAAAAGCATATTGTTGATTTAGACCTACATGAGCAAAAAAACAATTCAATATATGTCACGACTGCAAATTCAATAGTAAAAGGAGATAGAAGTCATATGTTGAGTTATTAGGGGGTGCATCTCTATAAGAATAAGATTTACAACTCTCAATACTTACAAGTTACTTAGATTCTTTTCATGCTCTAACACAAGTATCATAGTTATGAATACCGTACCGTACCGTATTATGTACCGTTTAATCTTTTCTACTGTTTAGAGAAGCGTAATATTCTCCATCAGTTTTTCTCACTAACTAAGATAATCTCTCTCCTTTTATTTCATTATAAGTTTATATACATAGTTTATTTTTGTATTTATTTCAATCATCTGTTATATATCTTTACTCTTTTTTGGTGACCTTGAGTAATACAAACCTTAACATATGGATTATTATAGTTAGCATTATCACTATTAATTGGGACAAACTATTTCTATCATTTCATATACTATTTTTCATCTTCTTTTGTTGCTAAAAGCTAGCAATTATTACTCAAGTTTATTTTTAAAAACAAAAATTAGTAGGAAAATCCATATAAAAAGATAAAAAGAGGAAAATAATTTCTTAATTATTTTTTAATTTGTCACTACCAAATTTGTTATTGTATTAGGCGCATATATATATATATATATATATATATATATATATATATATATATATATATATATATATATATATATATGGGGAAAGCGAATATAAGGCTTGCCTCACGCAACTTGCATGAGGCTTGCGGCAAAAACTACGTAGTTTCGTTACAAAAAAAATTAGCTCAGAATCCCGTGCCAAGCACAGGACTGTTTATTAACATTAACTTATTTTAATAGTTTTGAAATGCACAATTTATTATTTTATTATGGTTATTTCATCAAAGATAGCTATTTTAATTTTTATCTTGAACTTGCTTGTAATAAATAAATTAATATTTATGGTTGCATATTTGTTAATTCTGATTTGGTAACTATGTAGATGAACAAAAATTAAAAGTTCATTTAGTAAACAAAAAAGAAAAAGTAAATTCTCTACTGATAAAAATATGCGGAAAACATATTGAGATCAATTTCCTATTGCTCAAGACATTTTTATTATTTTCTAAGAACTTTTTAAATATAATTTGTACCTTGAATGCGTTACCCATAACGTTAATTACATATTAGTTTAAATTTTATAGAGAAAATTTTGGTCAATATATTTGTTTATAGCATAGACTAATTAAGTAAGGATGATGTGCCACTTTCAAAAGCAAATGTAATCCACCAACAAAGTATACAAAGAATATAGTAATCATTACATGATGTAATTATATAAAGTTTAACTAACATGACTACATAGGATAGCTCAAAAACCTCGTAGTAAGGAAATTGCTGAATAAAATTTAACCAATATTTCACAAAGCATACAATAAGCATGCTTACTAAGTAAGATTTATCTTAAGAGATAATAAGATTTTTAATCTAAGTTTTAATTTACATTCATCACAACATAACTAATATCTTTTTAGATTTTATATGCAATTATATTCAAAAGTATAAAAGTTAACATAAAATCATAAATGGCATAATGCTAATATAGAATTTAGAATGCTTAAGAGTTTAATTACTCACAATAAAAGTACCATAGAAAAAAATTTGTTCAAAACTTTTCCAACATAAAATTAGTTGAATTTAAGAAATGCTCACATAATTAATGTTTTAAATTTACACTATTTATTTAATTTATCTCATATAGAATCTGCATATTATGGTAAATATGCATTTAACTATTGCGACTAAGTAGGATAGCACAAAACCTTAGAGTAAGGAAATTATTGACCAAAACCTTTAACCAACATATTTAGTTATATTCATATTTGAATTTACAGGAAACTTAGATAAGAATTTGAAATAGTTCCTATTTTTTCTTATTAAATATTTTAAGTAATTTTTGTTTTACAGGTTAATATTTCATGCTAGAGAGCTTTCGATATATAATATTTAAATAAAGTCATAATAGTTTACTATATTGGTTAGAATGTTTTGAATGTTTCGAATTGTTTTTTCGAATTACATATGGCTTATTATTTAAATGTTTACTATCTTTGCCGATTTAATTAATTGCAAAATTAAGAATCTCGTTCAAAATAATGTTTGGAGATCTTTAGCAACATTAATATATTTAAGCTTAGTTTTTATAACTCTTATTATATTAGAAATACAATGCAAAGACATGTCATGAGCTATAATTGCATTTCTCTCCTTAGTTATTAGATATTATAATTTGGGATCATGAATCTAGCTCGAGTAAATTAATAAAATATTTTAAAAAGTTACAAAAAGTGTATCAATGCATACCACATTCAAGAAACAAAAAGAGATTATCTTATACTTTTGTTAAAACTATAATTGTTAGTAAGAAATTTTTAATACTTTATTTGTAAAAGTTTCAAGTAATTTGTCAAGACTATATTATTATTTAGATATTTTAGTGGTTCAAAATGTAACATCTCAAAACCAAGTCTCTTAGTATCAAAAGTTAGGTTAAGAGTTCTTAATCTTTGGAATCGTAAATGTCAAAGTCCGTTCTTATCTTTTTCATGAATCATTGCTTCAAGAAATCACCAATTTATTAATGTACAAACATGATATCCAGTAGAATATTTTTTCGTCTCATACACTTCTAAAATTATAATCTTGTTAATTAAATGCTAATGCAATTGTTGCAGAATAGTTGTTAGGTATATATGTTTGCTTTAGTTCCTCTGAACTGTAAGTTTAAAGAATAATTAGTAGATTGTGTTACAGTGCCATTGCTAGATTTTTACGTTCTTTAAGCTTTTTTTTTTACACCATCAGGCGATTCTGTAACACAATTTACTCATTCTTTTTTCAACTTAGAGTTCAAAGGAACCAATGCAAACATATATGCGTATGCAAATATTACGTAAGAATTGCATAACAATCTAATCAAAGTTTTAATTGTCAAAACCAGAGCCTAATACGTAAATATGTCTGTAGCATATAGTTTAAATGTCTTACAATTGATATTTATAAAGTTTACAAATATCGCGACAATTATACCATGAATTTCTTAACAACAAATTGTAATAAAGAGTTTGATTTGTTTTCTAAATTCTTATATATGGGATATAACCAGTTTAGTGGTCGTGAGGTCTTATTTAAAAATGCTGACTTATAATTCGTTTATTAAATCTATATATCACATTATTAAAGATGACTATCTTATGTATGTTACATGTGTTATATATATATATATATATATATATATATATATATATATATATATATATATAATGACAGAACATTTGACATAATTAGAACATTATTTCTTCCCCTTCTAGATCTAATATGTTATTTTCATCTTTTTCGATATATTATTTTTTATATTCACATTAAAGAGTAATTTTAAAAATACAATAGTTAAAATTACGTCATAATAAGTTAGTGTATGGATTAGGTTGAGTTTCAAAATTTTTAGAATTAAATTTTAAATTATACAACCACTTATAATTCTTGCAAAATTAATCAAATTTAAATTGAAAGGCACTTATCCGTAATTTTGAAAATACAATAGTTAAAATTAAGTCATAATAAGTTAGTGTATGAATTGGGTTGAGTTCTAAAATATTTAGAATTAAATTTTAAATTGTACAACCCTTATCATTCTTGCAAAATGAATCAAATTTAAATTGAAAGGCACCTATCAAAATTACGTTTAGATCAATTTTTTTCCTAAGTCTCGTAAGTTGTTTAATCTTAATTGTAACATTAATTTTTTTTCTAAATCAAAAGTATAATTTTCGTTTTTTATATATATGAGTTTTTATATTCATGTTAGAAAGTAGTTTTAAAGATACAATAGTCAATGAAAAGTCTTAATAAGTTAATATAATGATAAGGTTAAGTTTTAGAATGATTAGAATTAATTTTGAATTTTAAGGACATAGTTGTTAAAAATAAGCCTTAATAGATTAGTATATTGATTAGGTAGAATTTTGGAATGATTGATCATGTTTTTTATTCTAAATCTCATAAGTTATTTTTTTGGTCTATGAATTTTAATTTTCATATTAGAAAACACTTTTAAGGACATAATTTTCAAAATTAAGTCTTAATATATTAGTATATTGATTAGGTAGAGTTTTAGAATGATTAAAATTAATTTTTTCATCTAAATTGAAATTATTATTTTCGTTTTTTATATATATGAGTTATTATATTCATATTAGATAGTAGATTTAAAAATATAATAATCAATATTAACTCCTAATAAGTTAGTATAATGATATGGTAGAGTTTTAGAATGATTAAAATTATTCTTTGAATTTTAAGGACATAATTATCAAAAAGAAGTCTTAATAAATTAGTATTTTGATTAGCTAGGTTGAGTTTTAGAATGATTAAAATTACTTTTAAATTAAAAAAGACTTACTTATATAGAAGTTAATTAATATTAAAATAAGAATCTAATGACGTGTCATATAAAGAAGCGATGATGTGTCGCGCAAAGAAGTTATCAATGTCTTTCTCGCTTCGTTTATTATATATTATATATATATAGATAATTATAAAAAAGAAGTCTTAATAGATTAGTATGTTGATTAGCTAGGTTGAGTTTTAGAATGATTAAAATTACTTTTAAATTTAAAAAGACTTACTTATATAATGACGTGTCATATAAAAAAGTGATGATGTGTCGCGCAAAGAAACTATCAATGTCTTTCTCGCTTCGCTTATTATATAATAGGGATAATATCAGTTATATCCCTCACTTTAGGGGTAAATTACAGCCGAGGACACAGGTTTGCGTTTATATCACTTATGTCCGTTGACCAGACAGAATACGAACGGTGTTAAAATTTTGCATGAAATGACATGATTGCCCTTGAGACCAAATCCCTCCCCTCTCTCTCTCTCTCTCTCTCTCTCTCTCTCTCTCTCTTCCCTTTCTCTTCTATTTCTCTCTTCTTCCATCACCCTCAACCTCTCTCCTTCCTCTCTTTCTTTTCCCATCCTCTCTCTCTTTTTCCCCTTCTCCCACTCTCCAACCCCCCACCACCTCCACAGAACACACAATCAAAACTCGCACGACACACACCCAAACCCACGAAATTTGGCATTAAACCCCAATTAGGCATCACAACCAGAATCTCATTTGAACCATTGCCCGTGGGTACACGATTCGCAATGACCAGTCCCGACAACGAGCGATTTGAGGATACGGACGAATCGATCGACGATCGTGGGACCAACGAGTCGTCGTCGTCTCGTGAGATCTCCGAGAATTCGGGAGATTCGAGGCAGGGCGGTGAGGCTGGGCTAACGGAGCGTTTGACGGACATACTTGTGGATGACGGTGATGGGGATCTCTTGTTTGAAAGGGAGGATGGGGTTCTGCAGTGGCTGCAGGCCCTAGATATGCAGGTTATGAGGGCCTGCCGCACGGCTGAGCGACTCAACCCGTTGCTGAAGTTGACCAAAATGAGCGGCGCGGCGGAGGATCGGTTTCTAGCTCATCTGACCCAGGTGCGTTTTCTCGAAATACTGTGGAACGTCACCCAGCTCACAGAGTCGTTGCACACCAGCCCTGAGCCCATCATCAGCTCCACGAACTCTACCGAGTCCACCCCGTGACTCAGGTTCTTCTCAATGTGCCGTGGTGGTGGTGGTGGATCGAATCTGTGATGGGTTTGTGGTGGGTTTGGTGACTTGTGATTCCCCGTTGACTGGCTGGTTTATGACTGAAACGACGGTGGTGCAGGTGCGTATGGCTGGACTGATGGTGGTGGTGTGGGTGGGTAGGGTGGTGGTTTAGGTTTACGTGTTGTAGGTGATGCCGATGGTGGGACGACCGTGGAGGTCGTAGGTGGTGGCATTTTGTTTTGGAATTAGACATTAGAATTAGATAGAGATGGGAAGACAGAATCAAGATTATGAGAGCGAGAAGAGAAGAAATGGAAAGAGAACAGAGAAAATGGGAAGGAAGAGGATATGTATAAAATATGTATTAGGGGTAATATTGTCATTTTCAAAATATGATATTACCACATCAGCAAAAACCGTTAGTTAGGGTCACAGAACCCTAACGGTGGTCATATATGATACACAATTTTAACTTTTTGGATAAGAGTGCAAATTTTTAAAACTTGTGTCTTTGACTGTAATTTACCCCTAAACTCAGGGATATAAGTGATATTATCCCTATATATTATATAGATGAGCTCAGATATTGTTTTCTTTTTTTTCCTGTTTTTCTGTCGCCCATTGTCTCTCCCTTCCCCCTGTTTCCTCTTATCTCTTCCCTATCTTCTAGCACCATTGCCCTAACCTTCCATCGTCGGCCATCATCACCCATCAACGCCCCAACATCCTGCCGCAGCCGTAACAGGCTAACCATCATCAACGCCCCAACCTTCCACCGTAGACCACCAACAGCCATCGTAGACCACCAACCTTCCGTCGCCGCCGCCGTAAATAGCCATTCATGTCGCAACCTTCCTTCGCCAGCTACTGTCAACCGTCCTGCACCGGCCAACACTGCCTCCACAGTTTCCACAGACGAACGCCACACCTCCTTATAGAAACTCAGCACTGCCGCCGTAAACAGTTGCTTCCTTTACTGGCTTCTGCCTTAGAATTTGGTTCAGCTGCTGTCCCTGCTTTAACTGCACTGTTAAAATTGGGGGCTTGGCTTTTAGCAGATGAATTCAGCATAAAGGTCATACTCTTTTGGTATCCTTATTGCACTCGTCTTTTCTTATGTTTAAGCTCCAAGTTGTGGATGCCCGCTTAATTCATTTTCTGTATGTTTTCTTCCATTTGTAATAGGTAGTACCGACAATTGTTAAACTTTTTGCCTCGAATGACCGGGCTATTCGAGTTGGTCTCCTGCAGCATATTGATCAATATGGTGAGGCATTGTCAGCCTAAACTATTGATGAGCAAGTAAGCAGTTGGCTTTAATGATTGTACTTGTTCCGTATTGATGGAAATAGTTTTTCTTCTTATTTGCTGTTATTAACAACATATAATGACAGTTTAATTGTTTTTGCTGATGTCCTTGATTAAGTTTACCCTCATGTTGCTATCGGGTTTACCTATACATCTGCTTTTCTCCGAGAGACGACACTTAAATCAATGCTTATTCTGGCTCCTAAGGTAAGATCATTCTGACCTCATACACTCTGCAACCGCTTGTGTGCATGCCTGAAAGAAATTGTTTTTTTTTTTTTGCAAGAAAAAAACTTGAAGGTTATATGTGAAGGACTGCAAATGAAGCCTTTGCTTATAGGAACATGGACGGAATTTTTTTGGTTAGGTACATATAAGAGCTGGAATTTCATAAGAGAAAATATTGGCCCTTAACTCCTAGCCTTAGTCATATCTGTCTATGCCCTCATTTTCCTAAATTTGCTAGATATTTCATATTTGTCTTTCTTTAAAATTACTATGCCAATCAAATCACTTTGATTTATATGTAAAATTATAAAAAAAAATTGGTCCCCTTCTAGACGTTTTGGATATCCTACCGGTTAATGGAATAAGACAGTCTTAAGGGTAGATAATAGTGTAGTGAAAAGGTTTTCGTGTCAGGGACATATGTTCGATTGGGGAAAACCAAAGAAAATGACTTATGCAGATGATGATGATGAAGTGCAACTTAAGGAATAGAAGACCAAATTTAACTGGTCAGTTTTAATACTTAGCAATTCGATGGCTTCACCCTTTCTGGTGGAGTCTGGTCGTCTACATCATAGCACAAAGCACTCATAGCACAAGCCGGATAATGTTACTTTAAAACAAGTTAAAATTCAAGTTTGAATCCGAATAGCAGTTAGAAAATTTAATATCTAAATTAGCTCCTACGACATGCGATTTCAGTAAATAAATCATCATTCATATATAGCACCAGCATCCAATTTCAAGCAAAGTTGACCACTGTCACTACCTGAAACCATTCAAATGTCTATTGTACACAACAAAGCTAATATACTACCAAATGCAACAATATCTGAGCAAAGCATTAATAACCCTTTATGGAATTAAAATCTAAAAGTGTAGTGTATTCATGACATTCATCATTTTTCCAAACAAAATTCTATTAAGAGTCCAAAAGGCCTTATAAGTTCCAACAGCAGCAGATCTGCAAATTTGTTGTCATCCTTGCTTTTCCCTCACCTAGGAGGCTTCTCTCCCGGTCTTGCCGTCTTCGCAAGAAATAAGTGCGCGCAAGGTGACATCAACTCATTTAACCTTGGTGCGTCTCAAGCTAGTTCAATATCATACCTATAGCTTAACTAAACCAATTAAAGATCAATCAAGGACGAACAAAAAGTGAATTGCTAACCAGATATTTGTAAGGCTCTATTCCTCAAATTTCCTCTCCATACTTATGTTAAATTTGGTAGATGCCTAATTAATTATGAGAAAATTTAGCTTTTGCGTGTTCATTTTTAGTCCCAAGCCCATGTTTATTATGGGGGGTGGTGAGGGTTCCACTATAAGAGAATTACTTAGTCACAAGTGTGTGAAATTGATGAGGTGAGAATTCATTCTCCTGTTTTCTTTTTCTTTCCCACCCTAAGTTTCTTTCTTCTTTTGTTATTTTGTTTATACATATGGTTATTTATTCTTTGCAGTAATTTGAGCCTTAGGAAGAAGCCCTTGGCAATTGGTGATGAGGATCGTGCAGCGGTCAACAACTTTGTGAGGTCATCCATCAAGTCAATTAAGAAATCAATGAAGATGTAACAGCAAATAAAATAAGTTTATGTAATTATGAAGATATATGGTATCTCTAGTTCTTAATATTAGTTAGAGAGTGTTAGTCAGCATTCTTTTAGCTGAATAATCTTGTGAGACATATTTGTAATTATGTCCGATCTATTGCGTATAAATTTTTGTTTTCTATTGCAATAACAGTTTGTTGTTTAAAGTTTGAACCAGTGAGTTCCACTTAATAGTGTAATGAGCAGGATTACAGATTTTACCAAATAAAACGCAACAGTATTAATAAAAAGATTCAAAAAAATGAAGGTGCCAAAATGTGAATCTTATAACATAGACATAATTGATACGAATAGACCTTGCAAATATGAATTGATGTTGTATTGAACACATCTCCAAAATGTCAAAATTAGGACAGATTTTTCATAAAGATGTCGGCAATCATATTGAATAAGATGACACCATGTAAATCTGTACGCTAAGAACACCTCAATCAGTGTAAAAAATGTTTGATGGAAGCATACATACACTTGAAAAAAAATGCTTATGCCTCACATGCGCAATCTTCATCACTCTTAATTCAACAAAACGTCAACTCTTAAATAAGCAACAAATATCCATAATCAAGGAAGTAAAAAACAATGAATAGTCCAAAACTAAGCTTGGCCTCTCAACATAAATCCCTTGCAATTGCCTTTGCACGTCTACAACGCCTATTCATTATGTAATTGAACTCCTTTCTTGCAGTGGTCCTACATACAAACAAGAGTTATCAGTTATGTCAACAAAGTAGCAGGAGAAGTGGAATAACAACGTCAAAAAATAATAACGTTAAATCAAATCTTACGCAAATCTACAACTATTGAACAAAATTGCCCTCTCCTTCATCCATATGAGATCATGCACAATTATAAGTTAGTACATATCTCTCAAATAATTCACGCAACATAATATATTACATTGAAAAATAAAGTAATATGTGAAGTTGACTTCAAAATATACCTTTCGCTTAGCACAACCAGTTCGGTAATGGCCTTTCCCATGACAATATGCACAAGTTCTTTGTTTCTTTTCCTCTTTCGCCAATTCAATAGAAGATTTCAACCTAGTAGCAACCTTTGGGCGTCCTTTGGTCTTAACAGGGGCAACAGGGTCACGTATAGAAATCTGATGCATACTTTCCATTTGAGAAACACATGTACTTGAACCAACTTGACTAACCATTTTGTCACCAACAAGTTTCTCCACGTTGTTTCTCGCAACTTGCTTTTCTAAGAAGCTACTAAGCCATGCATCAATCTCATGTATTTCTGAAGGGCAATTTCTTCCATTATCTATTGCCTTTGAAAACTTTGCTCGAACAAACCACAACGTTAAAAGGCTTACTCTCTTTTCAGTTGAATGTCCCCCGATCTCGTCCATTCGATCGCCAACATCTCCCACCTTATACTGAGCAGGAATTGTCCACCTAGGCAAAATGTAATAGTGAGGAAGATCAGTTATTTTATTTTTCTTCAATATATAAATGATATGCTTGCATAATATTCCCGCCGTCTCAAACTTATGACATGAACAAGCAGCCTTAACACTTTCTGACGAATAATAGTGAACTGTTCGCCATTTTTCCTTATCAACAGTTATCAAACCCACCCTGTACCTTGTGACACCGGGCTCCTTACTCAATGTTATGTGCGAACAGCTGACACTAGCATTCCATTCTTTCTTGAAGATCTCAAACACGCTTCGAGTATAGCATTCTCCGGCTCTTGCTTCAATTGAATTCATTGTCTTAAAATCTTCATCTTCCTCGGCACACCTTCAATTATAAACTGCATTGTCATATTTCACAACAAACTCATTCAACATAGTACTAGAATTCACATACCTGTCAAAAAATGAATGTATGCTTTTACTTCGTCCACTCGTGGTCATGCCAGCAAAAAAAGTATCTTTGAGAAAAGGCTTAGCCCAATGTGCACATATGTTGTACATATTTTGAATCCACCAATTTTCTTTTAAGTCATACTTGTCATTTAAATCCACCCATCTGGCCTCAAAATCTTCAACAGTCTCACTTTTTGTCCAGTTGCTATGGGCTTCATGAAAGCCATCGTAACGGGATCGCAAAGGTTGTAGATGCTCCATGACGTGCTTTTTCATGTGCCATGCACAAAAACGATGTCGCGTATTTGGAAACACTTTTGCAATTGCATTTCTCATTGCTCCATCCTGGTCAGTGATGATTGCAGTCGGGGGCCTCTCAAACATGCAACGCAAAAAATGCTCAAACAACCACATAAATGTTGTCTTTGTTTCATCCTCCAACAATGCAGCTCCAAACAATACAGACTGGCGGTGGTGGTTTACTCCAACAAATGAAGCAAATGGAATCCTAAATTTATTAGTCATGTAAGTCACATCAAATACAATAACATCACCAAACTGTGCATATGATGCACTTGACCTTCCGTCAGCCCAAAAAACACTTTTGAGAGAACTATCTATAGCTAAATCCACAGCAAAATAAAAACTGTCATCTAACGTGGCCTTCTCTTGAACATGTTTAATAATTCCATAGCATTCTTTCCCCACATTATTTTTTCTTTCGATGAGTATAATACAAGAACATTGTCTTGGAGTTACGTCAGCTTCTTCGCTGGGCTTCATCACATTCACAACCCTAGTAATCTAAGAAGAGAGACTTACATACGTTTGTACGATGGTACTTACTATGAGAATGATGCTTGATTACCTTTGATGGAGTAATAGTGAGAGGATGGTTATGAACATCTTGAAACTTGTCGACAACCCACACTCCAAGCTTCTTTGACAAAGTAACTTGCATCATCGCTTCACAACCAGTTCTCAAGTCCCTACACCTTTTTCCGTTCACATTCGGTTTCTTGTCATCCACTCTTTTGAAGCCCTCCTTGTCGCACACGAATTGCCTCCTAAAAATTGCACCAGTGGCCCTAATCTTATGCGCATTGTGTTTGCGAGTACCAAAACCATTTAAAAGAGCATATTGATTGTAGAAGTCATATGCCGCTTCCAACGTATCAAATGTTTTTCCATTTATCGGTTGACTATCAAAATTTTCATAACCCTCATTCTATCTAGGCATTCTAACCTCATCATCATATTGTGAAAGATCATAAACATCATCTACCCTAAGTTCATCATAGACATGAGTATCAGGAATATCAAAATCAGTCAAACCTTCAGTTGCATCAATTTCCTCAATCGACTGAAAACTCCATGAGCCTAGTGGTGTGCTTCCACTATGAGTCATGTAATTGAACTTGAGCTAAGCTGATATATTTGTGGCTGACTGGGAGAGGAAAGCTATTTCTTCATCGGTGAGCTTTCTCAGGAACTTTGCTGGGTTACCTGCCCACACATGCGTTCAACAAAAAACATGTATTAAACATCAACCAATAGGACAAGTCCTCAAACTACTTAGGTGATCAACAAACCCAACCTACTTATGAATGAACACTAATCATCGTAAATATTATCTGGTTTCCCACAAACACTGCATTTCTCCCGAGAAAAGGATCACACCTAAAGCTTGCAAAACGAGGTTACCATCCCAACCTTCCCATAATACCAACTTATACATATCTTCCTTGTCTAGCTCATAAATTGAAGAGCTCCTCACTCAAATGTTTAAACCATCTTTAAAACTCAACTTCAACCCAATCTGCCCAGAACTTTGAAAACAAAAAATAAAAAAAAACAAAGTTTTATTCTGTTTGCTTCTGTCTTTTGCAAAAATGTTTGATGGAAGCATACATACACTTGAAAAAAAATGCTCCTGCCTCACATGAGCAAGGATTCCTCAAGAACGGAAGATAAAAATGCTACTTTCTTACAAGGAATGGTGGGGAGTGGAAACTGTGGAGGCAGTGGGAACTGTGACGGTGTGTTGCTCGTGGGGAGTAGAAACTAGGCAGTGGGCGGCGCAGGAAGGGTGTGATAGCGTGTTGCTCATGGGGAGTGAAAACTAGGCAGTGGGCACTAGAGAACGTTTGCGGCAAGAATGGATATATACGACAGTCGGAGATGGAAGATTATTGGTCTACGTAGCCACGATGGTGTTCGTAGGGAGTGGAAACTGTGGAGGCAGTGTGTCGTTCGTCTGTGGTGTTGGTGATGTACTGTCGTAGGTGTGGCGTTCTTCTGTGGAGGCAGTGTGGCGTTCGTCTGTGGAAACTGTGGAGGCGGTGTTGGCCAGTGCAGGACATTTGACAGTAGCCGGTGAAGGAAGGTTACGACAGGAATGGCTGTTTACGGCGGCGGCGACGGAAGGTTAGTGGTCTACGATGGCTGTTGGTGGTCTATGGTGGAAGGTTGGGGCATTGATGGTGGTTAGCCTGTTATGGTTATGGCAGGATGTTGGGGGTTGATGGGTAATGATGACCGACGGTGGAAGGTTAGGGCGATGATAGTTTCGTTAAAAAAAGTCAACTGCTTACTTGCTCATCAATAGTTTGGGCTGACAATGCCTCACCATGTTGATCAATATGCTACAGGAGACCAACTTGAATAGCCCGGTCATTCAAGGCAAAAAGTTTAACAATTGTCGGGAGTACCTATTACAGATGGAAGAAAACATACAGAAAATGAATTAAGCGGGCATCCACAACTTGGAGCTTAAACATAAGAAAAGACGACTGCAATAAGGATACCAAAAGAGTATGACCTTTATGTTGAATTCATATGCTAAAAGCCAAGCCCCCAATTTTAACAGTGCAGTTAAAGCAGGGGCAGCAGCTGAACCAAATTCTAAGGCAGAAGCCAGTAAAGGAAGCAACTATTTACGGCGGCAGTTCTGGGTTTTTATAAGGAGGTGTGGCGTTCGTCTATGGAGGCAGTGTGGCGTTCGTCTGTGGAAACTGTGCAGGCAGTGTTGGCCGGTGCAGGACGGTTGATAGTAGTCGGTGAAGGAAGGTTGCGACATGAATGGCTATTTACGGCGGCGGCAATAGAAGGTTGGTGGTCTACGATGGCTGTTGGTGGCCTACGGTGGCAGGTAGGGGCGTTGATGATTGTTAGCCTGTTATGGTTGCGACGGGATGTTGGGGCGTTGATGGTGATGATGGCCGACAGTGGAAGGTTAGGGCGATGGTGCTAGGGCCTGCTTAGAGAAGACAGGGAAGAGATGAGAGGAAACAGGGGGAAGGGAGAGACAATACGCGACAGAAAAATAGGAAAAAAAAAAAGAAAACAATAACTGAAAACTAATTTGATTTTGTGCATTGCACACGGGAGTAATAACTGTCAAAGTACAATATATATATATATATATATATATATATATATATAGTACTTTGACAGTTATTACTCCCGTGTGCAATGCACAAGATCAAATTAGTTTTCAAAATGATAATACTAGCCTTAGTGTGTGAGTGTATTATATTACATATATATATATATATTCTCTCTTTTCTCTTATTTTCTCCCTCTCTCTGCAATTTTTTTTTTTTTGAAATGTTTAGAACAGAAATTCAATATGACCCGTCAGTATGGGGAATCTAACTTGGGACCTCGAGGTCATTCCTTAAGGCCCTTTGGCACTTCCACAACCCATAAGGGTTCTGCAATTTGTTTATGTGCAGCCACACTCCATAGCCAACCATCGTGACACCAGTGCAACCACCATATTTTCCACATCCAACCACCATGGTATCACCTACCACGTACCCCTAACTACCACCAAATCTGAAAATGTATTCCACCCGAAGCCCTAGACCAGATTAAGCACCTTATCTCCCACCTCTACCCAAGCCATCAAGTCCTTCGTTGTCCATAACCAAAACCACCCCAACAACACAACAATAACCACATACATGCACATATATGCACATATAGACTCACTCACTCACACACAATCACCAAACAACACAATGATGTAAACACGCGCGCGTGTGTTCCCGTGTCTATGCACACAGTCCACGACCATCTCCCACCCAAATCTCCTTCATTCATCTTAACGTTGTCTGCAGCAAAAGTCCAAGCTCCTCTAATTAAAGTTCCAAGGTTCGGCCCAATGAAGATTGGGTGCCACCAGAATGGGATAAGAGGATAAACACGACGACGATGTTGGAGGATATGTACAAGTATGTGAACTGGAGGTGCGATTAGTGCATGTAGTGCTAGTGCAGTAATGGATATGATTGCGGTGCTGGAGGCGGTTGTACTATAGAGTGATGGTGACCTATGCGTTCTTATGGTGGCAGGTATATGGTGGACAGTGGCGATTAGAGGGCGTGGGGTTTGTCATCCAGTTTTATGGCGACTAGGAGGGTTGTCAAAAGAATGTAGAGAAAGGAAAAAGTGGCACGTGAAAGGAAAATTCAAAGCAAACAAAGGATTTGAGTCAATTTTGTAAAACACGTTACCTCAATTCGTATTCCGTCTCGTCAAAAGGTGTATTTGAAAATTTTCATAACTGATTAATAGATGTGTTATTATCCCCTAACCTTAAAAGGGTGATGCCAAGGAAAGTGGGTTCGTACTTACGTGGAGGTGCCACAAAGGCTACAGTCCGTGTCAGCAAGGACGGAGTGAGGGCTGAGAGCAAGGCTTCCCAGACAGGCCGTGAGGAATGGCAGTGCTGCGGAGTCAAAGCTAAGACGAACAGGGCCAGTAGTTGATAGTCCAAGTCAGGGTCCGAGTCAAGGTCTAAGTCTGGGTCCAATGTTACGATTTTAAGTTATGTCCAAATTTGTATTTCTCTCTCTAGAATCCAAGAGCTCTCCAATTCTAGAGCGAGAAAGTGATTTTTGTGAGAATGGAGAAGAAGAAGTCCTTTTTTGAGTTGTAAAGTCCACTATTTATAGAAAACAGTGTGCTTATGTCATAAAGTGCCACATGTCGTCCCCTGGGAATGACACGTCACCAGCGGGTCCCAAAATATCGATTCTCCGTTGGACTGTCGGTTCCCAAATTTACGTTGCCTGCCTCGAACAGCGTCGATCTACCTGTCTGAGAAGACTGACCACACCATGACGGCATGATCAGAGTAAAACCGTTGCCCCAGCCATCGATCCAAGCCCTTACTGAATCCCACAAGGTGCGTCAAGAGACGCGCAGAGAACCTGACAGAGGTGAGGGTTACCCCTATAGCCAACTGCCAGGCGGACTAGGCGCGATGCCCTCTGAGGACCTGCTCCCGTCTCGGAGTGACCCGGGGGTCATTGCCCTGGTTGTGTCGGCAATCAATGGTAACATGAGCGTATATGGTCGCAGCCCAATGCTCCGAGTCCATGGCGGGGGGTCCTCGTGCCGGAGCCCCTCTGTGACTGTGACGACGATGGCTATAAGGTTGTGAGCCTATCCCGGTACGAGGGCCGAAGCCCCCCCTTGTGATTGAGACGGCGATGGTTATAAGGTTGTGAGCCCATCCCGGTACAAGGGCCGAAGCCCCCCTTGTGATTGAGACGGCGATGGCTATAAGGTCGTGAGCCCATCCCGGTACGAGGGCCGAAGCCCCCCCTTGTGATTAAGACGACGATGGCTATAAGGTTGTGAGCCCATCCCGGTACGAGGGCCGAAACCCCCACTGTGATTGAGACGGCGATGGCTATAAGGTTGTGAGCCCATCCCGGTATGAGGGCCGAAGCCCCCCTTGTGATTGAGACGGCGATGGCTATAAGGTTGTGAGCCCATCCCTATTACGAGGGCTGAAACCCCCACTGTGATTGAGATGGCGATAGCTATAAGGTTGTGAGCCCATCCCGGTACGAGACCCGAAGCCCCCCTGTGATTGAGACGGCGATGGCTATAAGGTTGTGAGCCCATCCCGGTACGAGACCCGAAGCCCCCCTGTGATTGAGACGGCGATGGCTATAAGGTTGTGAGCCCATCCCGGTAGCATGCAACATGATTGTGGCGCATGGGCGCGGTGCCTGTAGCACGAGACAATACCTGGTGCCGGGGCACATGTTATGAAAGTGGCGCACGGGCACGGCGACGAACGTCGAGGAGACAATACCTGGTGCCGGGGCACGTGTTATGAAAGTGGTGCGACGACTAACGTCGCGAAGCAATACTTGGTGCCGGGGGCACGTATCATGACGATGGCACAAGGGCGCGGTGATGAATGTCGCGAAGCAATACTTGGTGCCGGGGGCGCGTATCATGACGATGGCGCGAGGGCACGGCGACGAACATCGCGGAACAATACTTGGTGTCGGGGGCACGTATCATGACGATGGCGCGACGGCGCGGCGACGAACGTCGCGGAGCAATACTTGGTGCCGGGGGCACGTATCATGAGAATAGCGCATGGGCGTACGTCGGGTGTCCCGAAGATAGGATGTGAACTAAGTTTACTTGTCGTAACAAGATAATGAATGCAACATGTAGTAGTGACAAATTTGGGGAGTGATGGTATGCGGTCGTCGGCGACGGGTCATTCGGCGGTAGCGAGCGACTTTGGGCGATGGGCATCGCGGGAGCGGTGTGCGGTCATGGAAGACGGACGTCCCGAGGTTGATGGATGACGGACCTTGCAAGATTAATACACGACGGACGTCGCGAGGTTGATACACGACGGACGTCGTGAGGTTGATGTTCGAACGTCCGTGAACATCGCGGAGGTGCAAAGACTCGAGAAAACAATTGCGCGCGGGAGGGGAGACCTCCTAGGCATGGGGAAGGCCGAGGCTGACCCCCTGGGGTTAGCCAAGGCCATATGGCCAACTCCTATGAAGGAGCCTAAAGGTCACTCCCCCCTCTTGGTGAACTTCGGGTGCGCCGACAGTAGGTGGTTTGATGAGCAAAGCAAATCTGGAAGTTGCATTATGACAAGCGTGTCGACGTGAATCGGACCTACATGACAAACGAGATGTCAAAGTCACGTGCAAAGCGTACGAAGTGAAAAAAGTGCGAAAAGGGGTTTGCGCAGAGAGGTGAACCACCGGGGGAAAATGGCCGAGGTCAACCCCTCCAGAAGGCCGAGGCCGACCCCCATGACCTGGGGAAGGCCGATGCCGACCCCCTGGGGTTGGCCAAGGCCAAATGGCCAACTTCCATTTTCGGAGCCCAAGGCCACTTCTCCTTTTGTGAACTTCGGGCGAGCGTCGGTAGGTGTTTTGACAAGCAATGACGAATTCGGAAGTTATGTTATGACGAGCGCATTGCCAAGAATCGTATCCACGTAGCGATCAAGGTGCCAGGGTTACGTACGAAGCATACGAGGGGAAATAAGTACGAAAAAGAGGTATGCGGGAAAGGGGTGAACCACCGAGGAAAAATGGCCGAGGCCAACCCCTCCAGGAGGCCGAGGCTGACCCCATGGGGTTGGCCAAGGCCATTTGCCCCTTGACTCCGTTTCTCCAAATATGTCGTCGGCCGATGCTTTTGATGAAAAGGTGTTCGGATGGTCTCGGCGTTACGAAGGTGCTAGCGTTAGTGACGTTGATGCGAAATAAAATGCTTAAGTTGTGTACGAAGTGCACGAAGAAAGAAAAACACTTGTCTTGGGCGCGCGGGCGCTGACTGGTTTGAAGCGTTGGAAAATTGATCGTCGACAAAGTCGACGTATTCGCGTGAAATGGGACCCCTATTGGGCCCTTGGGTACGGCCAGAATAGGTTGGGAACATAAGCCCACTGCGTGTGGTGTGTGTGGAGGGGCGAACCGAGTGGGCGCCGCACGCATAAACACTAGGAAGAAATTTTTTTTTTTTTGCCGAAGAGTAGCTGACGTCATCTCTGAATGACGAAGGTGAAGAGTAGGTGGCTCGAGCCACCTCGTGCACCACCTATTGAGACCTTGGAATGCTTGGGGCGTTGACATAAGAGCACGGTGATGGGGCGCATGAGCATGGTCGTGGAGTCGGCGCACGAGCGACGGGGGTCTCAGAGATGATGTCTGAGCGACAGGCGACAGGGGCACGAAGATGACGTCCGGGCGATAGGGGTCGCGGAGATGATGTCCAGACGACGAGCATCGCGGAGATGATGTCCAGACGACGGGGTCACGGAGTGCCGTCTGGGCGACGGGGGTCGCGATGCCTGGGTTTGGCGACTGGCATTTGAACAAAGAATAGAAGTAGGTGGTTCGAGCTGCCTCGCGCACCACCCTACCAAGGACGTTGATGTCAGGGACGTCGTGATGAAGGGCGCGACAAAGGCGCGGTCAGGCGTCGCGATGCGGGACAGTCCACGAAGGGCGCAGGGGCGCGGGCAATGCAAGGCGGTCAATGTTTCAAAAAAAATTCTAAGTATGAAAAGAGTAACGAAATGGGTAATGGAGTCAAGAAGTGTTACCCTAAAACATGTGAAGTTTTTGTTGTAGTAAAATTAGTATGTCAAAATTTTTTTTTTTGGCTTGGTTAAATAGAAAAAAAATGTTAAGTGTTGTGTAGGGTGAGTATAATGGAATATGAGAAAGAAAAAAAAGGTTGAGTATGAGGGGTGTTGTATTTATGAAGTAGTGTAAATAAAGTAGGTGTAAGTATGAAATTGGGGTAGTAGTGAAGGGAGTTAATGGGGGTGAGGTAGAAGAAGAGAAAGAGGGAGGGGGTGGGCAGTGGGGAGGCCGAGGCCTAGGGTTGGTAAGTAGGGGGGGTGAGCCAAGGATGGTGGGTGTTTAATGGGTGTGAGATGGGTTTGTGAAAAAAAGGAAAAAAGGAAGTGGGGATTGGTGAGAAATGTAAGGAGATGATGATGTGAATTAAATGGGAGGGAGAGAGTGGCGTTAGAAGATGGTGGGGATGTAAGAGTATGTCTTGTCTTGGGGTTAATGAAAAAAAGAGTGGAGGGATGGAGATAAAGGTGACACGTGAGGAATGAGGGAGGGAGAGATGAAAGAATATGGGTCTTTCATTATATAGAGAGAGAGAGAGATAATGAGTGTGATTGGAGAGGAGTGAGAAGGGTGAGTGAATGAAGAGGGGAGAGGGGGTTGGCCTTGGGGAAGGGAGTGGGGAGGCCGAGGCGTGTGGGAAGAGGGGGGGTGATTAATGTGAAGAGAAAGAGAGGTGAAAGGTGAGAATTAATATGAGTGGGAGATAGGGTGTAATGATGAGTGAAAAGGAAGAGAAGTAAGGGGGGAGGGTGGGAGAACCCACGTAGGATGAAAGAGAAGAGTGTGTTGGGTGAGTTAATGAGTATAAGAGAGAGAAAGTGTGTAAGAGAGTGTAAGAGAATGTGTAAGAAAGAAAGAGAGAGAGAGAGAGACATTTAATGTGACAAGAGAGGGAGTGTGTAAAGTGGGGAAATTGGGGGATGTTGTCTCAGATAGTGAAGGAAGAGTGAGGAGAGGTTGGGTGATGTGAAGGAGGAGAGAGAGAAAAAGTAAAAAGTTGAAAGTGATGGGAGGGAGAGAAGAAGGTAGAGAGAGAAAGGGAGAGAGGGAATTAAAATGGGGAAGACCCACATGGAGGGGTGGGATGGAGTATGCCCGAATTTGGGGCTGCCTAGGCGCCTGGGTGGTGGTTTAGGGGGGGGGGGCAAAAAAAAAACCCTAAGGAGAGGGAACCCTCAATGACTTTTTTTTTTTTCATAATGCGCAAGAAGAGAATGAGAGAAGTGGGATGGTGGAAGTATGAAATTTTGTTCCCTAAAATGGAGAAAGAAGTATGTGTGAAGTGGGGAAAGGGTGATGGGGTTTTGGATTACGAAGGAGGAGAGGAAAATGTGAGAGGGAGAGTGATGAGGGCATGAATGTGAGGAGTATGTGGGGAAGATGAAAAACTTGGAAATTTTTCTAAGTGTTGAATTTTTATTTTTTTTTGAGTTTGGGCAAGGATGCTAAGGGGAGGCCGCTGAGGGTGGTGACCCGGCTGTGAAAAACGAATTTTTTTTTTTTTTTGCCTAAGTGTTGAGCTCAAACAAGGGTGCCAAGGGACGAAGTCAGGGTCCGAGTCAAGGTCCAAGTCCGAGTCCAATGTTACGATTTTAAGTTATGTCCAAATTTGTATTTCTCTCTCTAGAATCCAAGAGCTCTCCAATTCTAGAGTGAGAAAGTAATTTTTGTGAGAATGAAAAAGAAGAAGAAGTCCTTGTTTGAGTTGTAAAGTCCACTATTTATAGAAAACAGTGAGCTTATGTCATAAAGTGCCACATGTCGTACCCTGGGAATGACACGTCACCAGCGGGTCCCAAAATATCGGTTCTCCGTTGGACTGCTAGTTCCCAAATTTGCGTTGCCTGCCTCGCATAGCGTCGCTCTACCAGTCTGAGAAGACTGACCACACCACGACGGCATGATCAGAGTAAACCCGTTGCCCCAGCCACCGATCCAAGCCCTTACTGAATCCCAAGAGGTGCGTCAAGAGACGCGCAGAGAACCTGACAGTGGTGAGGGTTACCCTTGTAGCCAACTGCCAAGCGGACTAGGCGCGATGCCCTCCGAGGACCTGCTCCCGTCCCGGAGTGACCCGGGGGTCATGGCCCTGGTGGTGTCGGCGATCAATGGTAACATGAGCGTATATGGTCGTAGCCCAGTGCTCCGAGTCCATGGCGGGGGGTCCTCGTACCGAAGCCCCCCTGTGACTGTGACGGCGATGGCTATAAGGTTGTCAGCCTATCCCGGTACGAGGGCCGAAGCCCCCTTGTGATTGAGACGGCGATGGCTATAAGGTTGTGAGCCCATCTCGGTACAAGGGCCGAAGCCCCCCTTGTGATTGAGATGGCGATGGTTATAAGGTTATGAGCCCATCCCGGTACGAGGGCCGAAGGCCCCCTTTGTGATTGAGACGGCGATGGCTATAAGGTTGTGAGCCCATCCCGGTACGAGGGCCGAAACCCCCCCTGTGATTGAGACGGCGATGACTATAAGGTTGTGAGCCCATCCCGGTACGAGGGCTGAATCCCCCCCTGTGATTGAGACGGCGATGGATATAAGGTTGTGAGCCCATCCTGGTAGCATGCAACATGATTGTGGCGCATGGGCGCGGTGCCTGTAGCACGAGGCAATACCTGGTGCCGGGGCACATGTTATGAAAGTGGCGCACGGGCACGGCGACGAACGTCGCGGAGACAATACCTGATGTCGGGGCACGTGTTATGAAAGTGGTGCGGCGATGAACGTCGCGAAGCAAAACTTGGTGCCGGGGGCACGTATCATGACGATGGCGCGAGGGCGCAGCGACGAACGTCGCGGAGCAATACTTGGTGTCGGGGGCACGTATCATGACGATGGCGCGAGGGCGCGGTGACGAACTTGGCGGAGCAATACTTGGTGTCGGGGGCACGTATCATGAAAATGGCGCACGGGCGCACATCGGGTGTCCCGAAGATAAGATGTGAGCTAAGTGTACCTGTCGTAATAAGATAATGAATGCAACATGTAGTAGTGACAATTTTGGGGAGTGATGGTATGCGGTCGTCAGCGACGGGTCATTAGGCGGTAGTGCGCGACTTTGGGCGATGGGCATCGCGGGAGCGGTGTGCGGTCATGGACGATGGACGTCCCGAGGTTGATGCACGACGGACCTTATGAGGTTGATGCACGACGGACGTCGCGAGGTTGATACACGACGGACGTCGTGAGGTTGATGTTCGAACGTCAGTGAACACTGCGGAGGTGCAAAGACTTGAGAAAACAAGTGCGCGCGGGAGGGGAGACCCCCTAGGCATGGGGAAGGCCGAGGCTGACCCCCTGGGGTTGGCCAAGGCCAAATGGCCAACTCCCGTGAAGGAGCCCAAGGCCACTCCCCCCTCTTGGTGAACTTCAGGCGCACCGACGGTAGGTGGTTTGATGAGGAAAGACAAATATGAAAGTTGCATTATGACAAGCGTGTCGACGTGAATCGTACCTACATGACAAACGAGATGTCAAAGTCACGTACAAAGCGTACGAAGTGAAAAAAGTGCGAAAAGGGGTTTGCACAAAGGGGTGAACCACCGGGGGAAAATGGCCGAGGCCAACCCCTCCAGGAGGCCGAGGCCGACCCCCATGGCCTGGGGAAGGCCGACACCGACCCCCTGGGGTTGGCCAAGGCCAAATGGCCAACTTCCATTTTCGGAGCCCAAGGCCACTTCTCCTTTTGCGAACTTCAGGCGCGCCGTCCGTAGGTGTTTTGACAAGCAATGACGAATTCAGAAGTTGCGTTATGACGAGCGCGTTGCCAATAATCGTACCCACGTAGCGATCAAGGTGCCAAGGTTACGTACGAAGCATACGAGGGGAAATAAGTACAAAAAAAGGGGTATGCGGGAAAGGGGTGAACCACCAGGGGAAAATGGCCGAGGCCAACCCCTCCAGGAGGCCGACGCCGACCCCCATGGCATGGGGAAGGCCGAGGCTGACCCCCTGGGGTTGGCCAAGGCCATTTGCCCCTTGACCCCGTTTCTCCAAATGTGTCGTCGACCGATGCTTTTGATGAAAAGGTGTTCGGATGGTCTCGGCGTTACGAATGTGCTAGCGTTAGTGACGTCGACGCGAAATAAAATGTTTAAGTTACGTTCGAAGTGCGCGAACACGTGTCTTGGCCGCGCGGGCGCTGACCGGTTTGATGCGTTGGAAAATTGACCGTTGACAAAGTCGACGTGTTCGCGTGAAATGGGACTCCTATTGGGCCCTTGGGTACGACCAAAATAGGTTGGGAACAAAGAATTTGTTAATGTTATCCGTTTCTCAAAATATAAATGAACCTTGAACATTCTTGAAGAGTGTCTATGACAATCCAAACTCGTTACCCCTCTACGCCCACCCATTTAAAAGATAACCCATTCATTTATTGTAATATTAATAATAGTAATAATTGGGTTTCATAGGTCAACTATTTTTTGAATCCATTAACCTGCCTTAATGGGTCCTAAGATGGCGTCCGTTAAACCATTTTATATCTAGTAATTGTTAGAAGGGATAATATCATTTTACTCCCCTGAACTATTCCCGTTTTTTTATTTTGGTCCCTGTACTTTAAAACTCGTTAAATCAGTCCCTGTACTTTACCCCGTCATCAAATCGGTCCCTCCGTTGGGATTTCCCCGTCAAAAAGGACCACGTGACAGGCACGGGTCTTTTTTTGAAGGGTATTTTCGGTAATTATTCCCCCTTCTCTCTCTCTCTGCTTGTTTCTTCCCTTTTTCTCTTGTTCTTTGTGTCCCTTTCATCTGCCAAACCCCTTCCCCGTCATGCCCACAACCCCTTCCCCAGCGCCGCACCCCCATCTGCCTCCCCCTTTCCCTGCACAACCCGTCTGAACTCCCTCGTCACCGGCGATGCACCCCATCTTCTTCCCTCGTCACCGGCGCTGCACCTCGTTTTCCTCCCTCGTCACCAGCGCTTCATCTCGTCTTCCTCCCTGTCTTCGGCCCGTCATGGCTTGAACCCAGATGAAGATAGAAAGGGGATCTGGGTCAGATCTGAAATGGAGGTGGTGATGGCGGGTGAAAGTGGAGGTGGGTCTCGTCGATGGCGGCAGTGGGTGTGGTGAGTAGTTGAGTAACCCGAATCGCGAAGGTAAAGCCGACCCCTTCCCCGTCATGCCCACAACCCCTTCCCCAGCGCCGCACCCCCATCTGCCTCCCCCTTCCCCTGCCCAACCCGTCTGAACTCCCTCGCCACCGGCGCTGCACCCATCTTCCTCCCTCGTCACCGGCGATGCACCCCATCTTCTTCCCTCGTCACCGGCGCTGCACCTCATCTTCCTCCCTCGTCAGATCTGAAATGGAATGGAGGTGAAATGGAGGTGGTGATGGCGATGGCGGGTGAAAGTGGAGGTGGGTCTCGTCGGTGGCGGCAGTGGGTGTGGTGAGTAGTTGAGTAACCCGAATCGCGAAGGTAAAGCCGACCAACGCCGAGGGGTAGCGTACGACGCCGTCCGTGGTGGCGTGGACCAAGAACGGGGACCGGCTGGTCGGGCAGATTGCCAAGCGGCAGGCGGTGGTCAACCCCGAGAATACCTTCTTCGCTTGCCGGAAATACCCCTCAAAAGAAGACCCGTGCCTGTCACGTGGTCCTTTTTGACGGGGAAATCCTAACGGAGGGACCGATTTGATGACGGGGTAAAGTACATGGACCAAAATAAAAAACGGGGATAGTTCAGGGGAGTAAAATGATATTATCCCTTGTTAGAAAAACTGCCAGATATACCGAACGATGGAGCAGGCGACCAGCCATCGCCACTCGCCACCAGCCGCTGCCTCCGTCCCCACATGCCGAAGCCGTCAACACTCTGTTTTCGTCGTCACCCTGTTTCCACCATGGCCACCACAAGAAACAATACCCTACCCACAACCAAGCACACCACCCTCAGTCCCTCACTCCAGAAGCTTCAAACAGGTCGTCTCTGAAATTTTTCGGCGAAGACCTCGAGCTAGATCCTCAAACCAGAGCCATCTTGGGTCAGATCTACAGTAGATTTGGGTTTTGAGGGTAAGGATGTTTTGCAAACTACCGATGGGGGGCTCAAATGGAGGCAGTGGCGATGGCGCTCAGAGTGGTGGTGGTGGTGGTCGTCGACGTGATGGCGGTAGCACTTCAGCCGGGCTATGGAATTCTGGTCTATGGAGGGGCTGTAGTGGCGTTCAAAGTGGTATTGGGGGTTGTTGTCAACGCGATAGCCGTAGCAGTGCGGCGGGGCTATGGTGGTGGCGAGATTCTGGTGCAGCGGGGCTGTGGTGGCGCCTGGAATGTGGTTGTTGACGACGGGATGGTGGTAGCAGTGAGGCGGAGCTGTTGCCGTTGCATGATGTGGTTGTCGTTGGTGTGGCAGTTGCTGTGGTTGTCGGTGCGGCGTCGGCTGCTGCTCTGGCGGTGATGATGAAGTATAGCTACGGGTCTTTTTTTGGATATGGGTTAGTACCGTTTTATATTCAACCCATTTAACTCACACCCAAACCCCCAGTTTGTCACCTCTACGCATAACCACCAACTACCTTGAAGACCGTTAGGATCAAATTTTAGTCAAAGACCCCCCATACCATCTTCCTCGCTCAACCAAATCCGTACCACCACTTATGCATCTCTGTGTGTGTGTTTGTGGCATTCTATGCATGAAGAATACTTACCATATGATCCTTCCCTGGTTTGGCTGTTCGTGTTAACTACCAAAAAGAGTGAACAACTAAACCTTTCATACTATGCATTCTTGGATATTATTGAGAAACCCATCATCTTATACCCATCGAGTCCTCACAGCTCGACGCCAAATCTTCACGCAATCAAATTCATCACATTCATCTTCATTGATATCAAATAGTGGGTATGAGGGCTATGCGTATGAAGGTAGTACGAGGAGCAACTCGGCCAATGCTCCTGAGATCGCTCTACTCTGGCGTTTTCTTTACCGGGTTGAGCCTAAGAGGGCTATGTTATTGGCCTTCTTCTCAACGTGATGCAAGTTCGTTAGTAGCTTATGCAGATTCACTCGACGGAAATACAGAGCCATTGAAGAGGCAAAGGTTCCTATTCGGAGGTTGATGCCACCTTTGCCATGCCTCATTGATATCATATACATGTACATAATTATAACACACATCCACACACACACACACCATAATTATTCTATGGTCCCAACTATCTTGGGCAGTTAGATAAATTGTTATATTATTCTTTGCCATGCTTCTGTCACATCAGCTCCCTTCAACCAACTGTCCTAGACGGTCGGACCAACGATGTGAGACCATACTTTTTCTTTGTCTAAATACCTTTTTGTTATTACAAGCTAAATTTTTGTTGTGCAAAATGAGTGCAAAAATAGCCATTGGGTGGAAATTGTTTCGTTCCTAATCAATTTCATGTTTGATCTCTCCTTATTCCGAAGTTCAAAAAGAATATTCCAGGTGCAACACCTTTCCAGGTTTCTTGCTTACATATGTTATAGTCCCAATCTTCTTCCGACTGTGATTAAGTAGGAACCTAATAAGTTTCTTAGTAAAGGAAGGAAAAAATTGTGCAGACGATCGACTTATATTAGATAATAGTAGGTGTTATGTTATGCTAGCTAGACTGTTAGATGAAAAAGTAAAAGCAAAAAATGTGGAGTGTTGTGACAGTTAGAATTGTCAGTTAAATTCTTGTATTACTGGAAAGTGCTGGTGATTCCAGCAACCAGGCCCAGAATTATGGAAAAGTAAGAAAAACAGAAATTGAATAGCTCAAGGACTGGATAGCGTGTCTCTTAGGCTCGAAAACACTATGTTGCATGGAGTTAGGTAGCTATGTGAAACGTGATTTGTTTCCCAATCATTTGTTTGTGGTTATTTTGGTTCAAAGAAGTTTTACTGAGGCAAGGCTATGTTATGCTGAGGCAAAACATGATATAAAGCTGTCATTTTGAGGTGAAGTCTAAGCCTAATTACATGAATTTCTCTATTGATTGCTGTATAAACTTTGTTGTTTGAAACTTCAAGATTATCACCCCAGTTTTCAAGTGTAAATGGATATAAAGTCGGCAACTCACTTAGAATCTGGTTGATAAGAATGGACTGCTACTATGAGAAGTTGAATTGCTTTTAAGTAATAAAGGATGGAATTTTGTCGATATGATCTGGTTCCACCTGCAAAGCAAGCTCCACCAAGATGATAAATGAATATGGTTAGTTCGAAGGTTCTGGTCAACCTAGAAGGAGTAAGCCAGAGTGAGGCTTGAATTCTGCCGTTGAGAATGACTGAAGCTTATGTTTATCTGTGCAGCTGAAGTCAACTGATTGCAGAACATTCTTCAGATATATGAAAACAATAGAAGCTCCCATAGTTGATACTCGCTGGATTCTCTTTGTTTCGTGCATGATCCTATGGAATGTCATCAATTTTGGGTCTATAATCCACACAAATTTTTGTGTTAACCTCTGGAGTCATAACTGCTTGTTCTTTTTGGTGCTTGCTTTAGCAATATTTACTTTGTCCAGACACCCCTAAGAAGGATTGGGCAGACAATATGAACCAATTGACTTGAATCATAAGGCCTAGTTTGACAAAAAAAATTTCCTCTTTTTTTTTTTCAGTTTTTAAAAAATTAAAAAAAAAGGTGCTTTTGGTTACCATTTTTTTTCAGTTTAAAAACCAGTTTTTAAACTGAAGAGTAAAAAATAGTGAAAAAAAAAACTCCAGAAACTGGTTTTTTTTTTCACTTTTGGTTTTTTTTTCTTAGACCACCACCACCACCCTCCCACCGCCGGCAGCCACCTCAGGCGACCACCGCCGGCCGCCGGCGACCACCGCCGGAGACTGCCGGCAGCCACCTCCGGCCGCCGGCCACCACCTCCGGCCGCCGGCGACCACCGCCGGAGACTGCAGGCAGCCGCCTCCGGCCCCTGGCGACTGCCGGCAGCCACCTCCGGCCGCCGGCGACTGCGGGCAGCCACCCCCGGCCGCCGGCGACTGCTGGCAACCACCTCCGGCCGCAGGCCACCACCACCACCACCGGCCACCCCCGCCGCACCCCACCACCGCCACCGCAAACACACAAAAAAAAAAAAGTCAAAATAAAAAGGGTTACCAAACACCAAAAAAAAAAACCTAAAAAAAAAAGGGGTTATCAAACACCCACTTGTTTTTATAAAAAAAAAAATTAAGCTGCTCTTTAAAAAACTGCTCTTTAAAAACTGAAAACCAAAAAAAAAATTTTGTCAAACGAACCCATCTAACCATAGGATGGTACTAAATATTGAATGATACTTCCTTGGTAAATGAAGTTGATCAGATCTAGAATATAAGGGCTGCTCCTGCATGAACAGTTGACTACTCCACGGTTTTGTTATCCCCAATACTGGAGTTGTAGCAATTGGTCTTGTACCCATTTAAAGTTTTTATAACTACTTGATCTAGCATATCGGTGGCATAATTGATGTTTACTTAAAGGATTCAATTCTACGGGCGTTCATCTTGGTTTTCTGACCGAGGTGCACAATTATCTCATCGCATAGACGTTCTATAATAAGGTTGTCTACGGCATGAAAACTTTATTTTATTCTTGGATGTTCTTTGGATTTTGTTCCAATATGTTGCTCGGTGCAGGGGATATATTATCTAAGTGAGCCAAATGAGCAATTTTTTGGATATGCTTCATATTCTAAGTATCTGATTCAGAATCATCATAGCCGATTCCTACTACTTATTAATTTAGGACTTGGATCCTGTTTGCTCATAGTGCAATTTACATGTTTTACTTCATTTAGAAGCCTATCCAGAAACCATGCATTCTATTCAGATCAGGCAGAAATTTAAACTTACTGGTCTTGTTTTCTATCTCAGATGATTACAGGAGAAAGGTATTCTTCAAGTATGAAAAACGCATAAGAACGTAAAGTCCTCCTGAAAAGGTATGCCACTAGTACTTCTGATATATGCATAACAAGCTCTAATGCACTCATAAACAAATTCTTCATGCTGATGCAACATGCCTGCCGCGGATAAGTTGCTATACAGTTCAAAGCTCAGTCCAAAAGTGGTGCTAATGCGGCACAAAGCTATTATGTCATCTCAAGTAGAACTCTTGAGCGTAATTGCCAGATAACATGATACCTAAAGCGTATCATCAACTCTGAACTATGTCATTACCTCCACGGTGTCTCAAGCACGCACACGTACACACATAAGCGCACACACACACAGACACACAACACACAACCTCACTCGTCTTGGAAAATTTTGGTTCTCCAATACTTTTATCGTCCTTAATGTGTCAATTGGTGTCAAATATATAAACCAGCTAGAGAGTTAATGGGCCATATCTACTTCAATATAAATCTGTAACATATTGAATGAAAAACTTTTAGTACTATAGTTGAAGATCTCAACTTGATAGATAGCAGTACACCTGCACTTGTAGTGTCATGTTATTTCATTTCATTTGTAAAATTTGCTGTGGTCTTTTTTTGGTTTTCTTCCTACAGGTATTGGAGTACTTTGCCTCCTTAAAATCCCCTACTGGAGAGAGATTTATGACACCAGCAGACTTGATGAGGGCAGTTGTTTCTGTATTTCCACCATCTGAAGCAAATTGTGCAAGAGATGGATATCTTAAAGGGGAGTCTGTTCCTGGCGAGTTACGCTGTAGCTCCTTCAAAGTTCTTAATGCTGTTTGACACTAACAATGATGGACTACTATCATGTGCAGAGTGAGTGCTACTTCACATACTTAACATACCTTGAAGTTTATTGACAAAGGAACTATTTATGTCGTCTATAAACCCCTTTGGGGCGAAAAAATACGCCCAAGTTATTGTTAACTGAAGTTTAATCTCTTCAATTTTGTTTTTGTTGTAACAGGTACATCTTTTTGTTACGTTACTAAGCATCCCTGAATCAAGCTTTTCAGTGGGATTCAAAATGTTTGACCTTGACAATAACGGGAATGTCTCATGTAACGAAAAGGCAACACCATCTGAGCAGTCCTCCAAACCAGTATGTCAGTTTGTCCCCGTTGGAAATTCTTTATCATAGACGCCTTCTCTCCCTTTCATTTTCTTTAATTTGTTGTTCAATTCTCATAATCATAAATTTGTGCGCGGGACTACTGATTTGTCACCGTTTATGTATGATGGACGTAACGTGTAGTTTTGGCATTTTTGCACAATAAGCGTGACAATTGGAATTTGCATTTTGGTTCTTGATGTAGTGTTAGTTAAGAAGTTGACGAGTTGCTGATTCAAAGTTCCAAATATGTATTTTTTCTACCTTTTTTGTTGTTCTGCTTTTGGACAACCCTGGTTGCATTTGCTAGATATGACCTTGGTCCGGGTCTCAACTCAACTGAATTTTCATTGATCAGGGTTCTACTGTATCTGCTGTCTTTATTTATGGTCAGGCTCTATGTAAGTTGGATAAGCCATTCAAATTGGTATCTTGTGATTCATATCTTTTCTCTAAATACATTATTGAAATATTGTCAAGTTCTAATAAGGCATCTAGTATTTGCGGTCTGGGGTGAGCTCATTGCAATCCACTTTATAATCATAATAATTTGATGTTGCTTACACACCTTGCACAAAACTGGTAATTATTGGCCGCTAAAATTTGAAATAGAGAGAGAGATAAGAACAAATTCAAGAAAGTGATGGCCTTGATGCGAGCTCAGAACATACAAGGGGCTCGCCACAGGGACGGACTGCGTGTTGGACTAAAAGTTTCAGGCTCTGTAGAGAATGGAGGCCTGCTAGAGTACTTCTTTGGCAAAGATGGCAATGCATGCCTGGAACATGGACAATTTGTCCAATTCTTAAGGGACTTGCATAATGAAGTATGTACTCTCTCTCGTTCATTTTCATTATTTCATTTTCATTATTTCATTTTATTCTGACGAATAAGGTTGGTCGGATTCAGTTTAGAACAGGGGGGCTTTCACTAAAAGGCCGTACATACGGCATGTTATCTATTTTGTAAAATACGCATATTGGACACGTTAAGCCTTGCGGTTCAATATATAAACTCTAGGGGCTCTCTGTTGCTGTTTACTTGTGTTTTAGAAATTCAAAGGTTCCATTATGTCTTCAGGGGGTTTTGTCATTCCAATCTGAGGGTCATATCACGGGCTATTTCAAGCTAAAAGGTCTTTATACCAGTCTTTAATCGGCATAACACTGATACTATGTCAAAGCTCTCTGGTTGTAGCCTTAGTCGTATTAAGAGCGGGATAAGTTCAGCAACCAGGAAATATATTGGTGTAACGGTATCAACATATGACCTTACTTGCACTAAGAGGTAGCCGGAGCAGGCCCAAGATTACTAGATGGGAGCATAAAAAATATGCAAGGCATTGAGGTGGGAGCACGAGAGCATCTGTGGTGTGGTGTGTTGGGTGAGGGAACATTGTTAGGGTAGGAGGTATTCCTGCAGTTGAGAGTCGCTACTGGAGGCTAGTACCGGAGAGGCTTCTTCATCTTTTTTCTAATTATTCCGGGATTACTCTCACCCTGGCTTCATATGAAGCTCTATTTCAACAAGCCTTACTCGATACATACCAAAGAAAGGCCATTGACTAAACACTGTAGATTTTAAGGTACTTGTTAGTTGTCATTATTTGACAATGGGACATACTAAATTAGGAGGTCCAACGTTAAGTTAAAAAATACAAGAGTCCTTTAGACTGTAGGTCCTTTTAAAAAAGAGTGGAAATTGACTCCTTAACCCCAAGCCTTAAAATCCATGCCCTAGACTCTCAATTCCTAGTACAAATTCAACGATAATGCAAATAACTTTTAGGCTTTGTTTGACAACATATTTTTTTGTTTTCAGTTTCCAAAAAAAAAACAAAAAACTAAAATGTAGTTAAATTTTTATTTTTTACAAAAACAAGTGAGTGTTTGATAACCCAAATTTTATTTTGTGGTAGTTTGCTGTGGCGGTGGTAGGGAGTGGCGGTGGCCGGCGGTGGTCCCCGGAGGTGGCTGCTGGCGGTGGGCGGTGGCTGCCGACAGTGGGGAGGTGGTGATCTAAAAAAAAACCCCATTTTTGGAGTTTTTAAAATAGTCTTGATTTAAAAACTGATGGGAAAAAAAAAAGTTACCAAACGCGTATATTTTTTTCCAGTTTCCAAAACTGGAAAAAAAAACTCTGCCAAATGGGGCCTAAGTGTAGTGTGGCCCAATTCTCAAGGAAAACAAGAACCAATGCAACTGAAGTGTCAAAGACCATATGTATAAATTTCAGTTATACTTAAAGTCAAAATTAATTGCAATGACTTTGATATAGCTAAAAATATCCCTCCAATCTACGGACGACACGTGGCGACACGTAACCCGTATTGACTCACTATTGATATGGCACCTACCATATCAGTCATCAGACAGAATCCTAAAAAGACTCTGACTCTATCAGCTCAGATTGACATAAGGATCTTGTAAGATCCTAATTGGATTCTGATTAGGGTTGGTCAAAGCTCAGTCTTACTAGGATTCCTCCTCCTACCACTATATAAAGGGGCCATGCCCCTCAGGTAAACCTAAGCTCATACATATACACATTGTGTCTTTATTGCTTCTCAGAGTTCTACATCGTTAGCCCTCTCTGACTTAAGCATCGGAGCGTTCCCCCGCCGGAACCCCACCCGGCGGTAACTCCGTGTTCTCTTTTGCAGGCCTGATTTCTGGTGCTGTTCCGATCCAGTTTTTAGCTGCAACAGACTTTATCAAGAAAAGTGATTGACTGCGTTATTTGCTTCATGTAGCACTTCACCGCGTGAGAAGTCATTATATTATAGGCTTAAAAGTCATTGATTTTGGTCATTGGACGTGTCTTCCACTCCATGTGATTGCTTGGAAAATCCTATCGTTGTCTCTGTCCACGGGACCAAAAATTTAAGCTTGGCTACAAACTACTTACAACATTGCTTTCCACTTACTCCCCTGCCTGTTGATAAGAGAATAAGAAAAATGGCATGTATGTACAATCTGTTGGTTAATTAGCATGAGTCAAACTACTTTTTGTCTATTTCACATGGAACTAAATATTATGAATGACCACAATAAATATGAGGAGTTTATGCCGCAGGGTTGTAGGCTTTCAAGAGCCTTAAAAAGTTGCAATTGAGAGCTTGCAGAAGTGAGTTACTACTGTTTCTATAAACAAAAATTAGCATACTTTAAATTTTCAATTGTTATCCAGTATGGAGACGATTCGAAATAATATATATTTTCCAGGGTTTCATCATTAATGCATGACAATGACATAATGATGGAGATCAGAAGTTTTTATTTAATTAATAGGAGTTGCTCATATCGTTTGGTGATATTATGAACAAATAGTTCAGATTATGAACTAATTTGTAGCTATTAACATATTACCAAATTATTTGGAGTTGCTGATACGTTTTGGATATATAAATGTGAGAAAACATTATCAACAACATGGTTAATGATCATGGGATCTAAACTCGTTAATGATGTGTTTGTAATGTTTACCTATTAGGAAGATGCAATTATTTAAGTTATTGCACTTGAAATTATAATAATTTTGTCAACAAGTTGAGCATACTAAGTAAATATTACTGGAGATATTTGTTAGCAAGACACTGGCTGAAAACATCTAGAATTCCAAGCTCTGGGTAACTTGGTTATATGCGAGTTGTTTGTCTGTAAAAATTAGAAAACTTTGTTGTCTGCAAAAAAAATTTATCTGTAAAGAATTTCTAATCGTGAAAAGAAAACGAAAAGTTCAAGCTTCTTCATCTGGAAGGGATTAGATCAATTTTACGGAGATTTTTAGCTCAAAGGTTAAAAAAAAAAGGCCTGTGTTTTGACAAACTCAAATTTTAAAAGGGTATTTTAACGAAAGCGGCTGAATATGCTGTATCAAAAGTCAAAACACCCCTAATTTTATAAAACTCTATTACTCAAAAAGGATGTTTTAGGGAAAGAGGGTTAACACGAAGATCAAAGTAAAAAAAAAACACCTTAATTTACAATGAACTCTGAATTTAGAAAATGGTATTTTGAGGTGAAAAAAAAAGTTTAACCATTTAATTCATCCGTATTTTATACGTAGTATAAATATAGATAGAGATACTTACTGGGGTTTGACTTCAAGTCTTAGAAGATCCTCAATCTAAAGATTTTGCCTTGTCAATGGTTGGATCTGCTGGCATAAAGAACATAAACAAGTTCCTTGACCGCGTTGACGAAATAACCAATGAACCAGACCTTAAAGACATACGCGTTACATTCGACGAATTCAGCCACGGCAAGGTGAATGGACTGCCGACAAAGCAGGATTTCCAAAGAGCTGCTTATCATGTAAGTCTATGCTTTCTCATCCCTGTAGTTAATATCTTCTCCCGGTCTCTTAAAGAGAAGCCTCTTTGGCCAATAATTGTTGACTAAAACCTTACTTTCACTTCTAACTTTTAACCTGTCAAGTAATTCTTCATTATCTTGTATATTAATGGTGTTGTATATGCTAAACTAGGTATGCAACATCTCTCTCACTGATAATGTGGTTGATATGATATTTTACATGTTTGATGCGAATCGTGATGGTCAGCTCAGATGAGTTCCTGACGAGAAGGGGCCATTTCGCAGCCATGGGAGGCAGGACTTATGGGATTCATATTTTGCTGGTTGGCCTGTTCAAAAAATTGTTCTTCTTCAAGGATATTACTATAACTTTGATCAACACTGCTGCTTGGTGACCTAACAAACAATTGTACAACAGTAAATGTAGATTTGTCGTCACGGTTTTGGCAATCGGATGTGCAATTGTTAGCGATTCCCATATCGATTCAATCGGATGTGCAATTGTTAGTGGTTCCCATATCGATTTCCTCTTTTAGATATTGATATACCTCAAATATAACTCCCAATAATTGGGGAATACCCGGCAATCCTAGTCGAACTGGGAGACCAATAATTATCTTATCAGAGATCGTGACGTGATCATCAAGGATCCTAACGCGATCCTAACACATCTAGCCTACAGCCTAGTCCTACTAGGGCTCTTCTTCCTACCACTATATAAAGGGGTCTACCCCCAGGTATAGGACGACTACACACATTCATGCTTTTTCAGAGTCATTATCATGTAGCTGCGCTCTGACTTAAGCATCAGAAAGTTTTTCGCCGAAAACCCCACCCGGCGGTCACTCATTTTCTGTCTTGCAGGTCATCGGTCCAGGCTCGGGTTCCGCAACGTACGCGGGACATATTTTAAGCAGCAACATTTTGGCGCCATCTGTGGGACCCGCCAGCCTAGCCAATCGACCTCAAGAAAATTTAAACACTCATTTCACAAGCGACAGTGACAACGTGTCGAAACTGTCAACACAAATGCCGTTGTTGCGTATCTCCAATTTCTACTGTCAAGTTGGAGCAGCGATCAGTCGCACAATCGCCACCGTCGGACCACCACGGCCACCACAAGCAGCCGCCGGGAATCTCACATGGCTACAACAACAACCCAATCGCCTCCTTACCGCCACTACAACCGTCGTCACCATTCAAACGGTGGGCTACCGCCACAACTTCGAAACTCCAGCCACCTACATGCCGCCAGATTCACCGGTGACACAAAGCTACTAGGACCTACAACAAACATCTCAATGGAAAAAAAAATAGAAGAGAGAAGAAGCAGCAATAGGGTCCAAACCCTCCATCGCCGTCGGAGCAGCGACATTTATAGGTCTCAATCTGTGCTACTGCGACCACTGTAAAGGCACCGCCGCCGTCCTCCACCGTTGCCCTACATTGGCACCGCCTCACTGCAGTGCCACCGGCTAGCTCGTCGTCCAGTTCAGATCCAATCGCCGACCACCTGTCCGCCAGATCTGCGACCATGCGACAACTACACCGCGACCTCCCCGCGCGTTGCGGTGTCGCCCACCGTTACGCCGCCTTCGTCCCTGCTGTCCGGTGGTGAATGCTCTCGTGTGGCATTGCGCCAGCCAAGACCCTTCGGTCACTAAACAAAAGGAGGAGCACAAGTTACTAGGGTCTTATTTATTCGACTTAGTCCATATGCTTTTTAAGGTATTAAACCGGGAAAAAGGTCAATTTAAGTTTAAGATCTACAAGGTCTCAATTATTTAACATATGCCGCGTACTCTTTAATAAAGGCGTATGATTTATCGCTTATGTGTCATTAAACATAAAACGAATACAATTCTAAGCGCTAGCAAGCTTTCTTAAAGGTTGATTCCTATGCACTTTCATTGCCTAGACCTATTTATTTTTTTGTCTAGCATTATGCAGTTGCGTCAAGTAGCGTAAGCACGTTACAAGTCGAGGCTCCAACTGCTTTGACGTTTTAAGCTCACCTGTGACACGCAGTGCATCACACCCCTGTTGGCTAACCGACAAAGCCTTAATGGGGTCTCGATGTTTAAACACCGTTCTCAATTATGTGCATTTTTATATGCTTTATTGCTTCAAAGGCTATTTTTTCAGTCACGTACTTTTATTTCTTGCAAGGGTTTTGATGTACAAACCACTCCATAAGCAAGGAACAAATTCACAGCACCCTGTGACTTGAAGTCGCATTTAGGGTTTTTGCTACAGTATCCTACCGCCTCGACATTATATATTCGGTTATACAGTGACCGACTATCAACGGTCAAACATTCACACCAGCGCATGCTACCGAAGCAACTGGTGAATCAGAGCACTTTGCGCTCCATCCGCCCCTGAGGGCACGTATGACGAGAACTCTAAGTTCCGTCCAGCCCCCCAGGGCATTTACATGAGCTCCATGTTTCATTCCCCCTCAAGGGCACTTATCAGAACTCTACGTTCCACTAGCTCTCTAGGGCGGTCCCTCAAGGGACGAACACCCTTGAGGGTGATAGGATAGAGCACAAGTTTTATCCGAACGGTTTAGCTATAGTTCTAACCCGTGAAACGACAAAACCTAGTGGGAGTTCGTCGCCCTACCCTGTTTTGTTAATTCAAAACCTGGCCGAGCGTGAGTGCGAGGCTTCTTTGCCAGCCCTTAGCTGACGATAAGGGTTCGCGTCAAAGTAAAACACAAGCATGATGTGATCAGCTCAAGCTAAAGAACACACACTTGCACAAAAGAAACACCCTCCACAGGAGAGGTGACCTCTCAAGGGGACATTCAAACACATAGCACATGCAACAACTTGCATGCACAGCTCTGTGTCCTCTGTAACGGATCCCGAGATCCCGTGATTCATCTTCGCGAAGATGGTGCCGAGGAGCGTACTTAGGCAACATTCGAAAGACCTAGCTCTCAAGAGATAGAGTTCTAGCATCCTACTCGGGCAAAGTTCCAAGGCTTAAGCTCCTAATAGCTTAGGTCCGAGCACATGGACTAGAGAAATATAATTACTCCTACATGCGGATGGAGAATCCCTTACAAATCTAACGTGTGTCTCAAGACACCAGGTATAAACTTCCTCAGCCAAACATTTTGGCTAAGGAAGTGGGGGGCTTATGATATACCTTAAATATAACTCCCAATAATTGGGGAATACCCGGCACTCCTAGTCGAACTAGGAGACTAATAATTATCTTATCATTAGAGATCGTGACGTGATCCTTAAGGATCCTAACGTGATCCTCAAGGATCCTAACACATCTAGCCTACAGCCCAAGCCTACTAGGGCTCTCTTCCTACCACTATATAAAGGGGTCTACCCCCTCAGGTATAGGACGACCACACACATTCATGCTTTTTAGAGTCATCATCATGTAGCTACGCTCTGACTTAAGTATCAGAGAGTTCTCCGCCATGAACCCCACTCGGCGGTCACTCATTTTCTGTCTTGTTGGTCATCGGTCCAGGCTCGGGTTTCGGAATATACGCGGAGCATATTTTTAGCAACAACAGATACATTGACAAATGACAATGTACAGTATATTTACACGTCACCGTGTTTCTCCTTTAAAACTTGAACAATATATATAAAGGGGAAAAAACGAAGGTTGTGGGAGAGAGGAACAATGAAGAATAAAGAAACATAAGAAATGAAATCATATATTGATTGTCCAATTCATTCCTTAGCTTCTTCTAGAAATCAATCCATTTCCAATAATTCAGTGGTCTACCGTAATAATAGAAAGCCCAATAAGACTAGCACATACTCAAATGGTCAACTTGAAATATGCACATCTTTTTCCATGGTCCATACGTAGAAATTGACCTATCATTTTTGTTTTATAGTCAAGATTGATATTTTATGTTATGCGATGTGCAACATAGGGTTAAAATTATGTGATTTAGATCTCAATTTGTGTGGTTGGTTATGTAAGCCACTTGATCCCGGTTGTTAAGTTCAAACCAAACATAGGTTTAACTTAAGTTTTGTTTTGCTTTATCTATGTGTCGGAAGAAATTGATTAAACATCACATTAGAATAAGTAGAAACCTAGTTTGGGTACGATGGGGTGCCTAAAACCTTCTCAATGTATAATTTAATTACCGAATCCAAATTTTCGATTTCGTATGCTTAAAAAACTTTATCGGCATTTTTAGAGTCAAGTCAGAATTTTTTTTTCCCTTAGTAATTATTTGTTTAACCCTTATAATAAGATGGCGACACAGGAAACTAATTTTTTTTGTCATCACATCGTTACAATTTTCAATGTGAATAAAAAAATATTTTTACATGCCGATAATGTAAGTGTGGCCATGGCCATTACTCAAGGGAAAGAAAAACCAATGCAACTGAAGTGTCGAAGATTATGAATATTAATTTCCATTATGCTTAAAGACAAAATAAATTGAAATGACTTTTTTCCCAAAAAGTCATTATTAGGCTTAAAAGTCATTGATTTAGTTTTGGTCAGTGGACGGGTCTTCCACTCCATGTGATTGCTTGGAAAATCTTATCCCTGTCTTTGTCTACGGGACCCAACATTTATGCTTGGTTACAAACTACACGGGTCAATTCTTTCCGCTTAGTCGCCTATTGCTAAGAGAAGAAGAAAAATCAATAATATCATTATCAGTTTCAGAGCGTGCTTCATACTCCTGTTGAAGTTATAAGAGCAAAATGGCTCAGCTGCAGAGGAAGTTGCATCTTCTGAAGTCTATTTCTATTCATATATGGAGTTTGGAGATATGCTCTTGAGACTGCTGTCATGGGTGAGCTTAGATTTGTCAATGAGTAGATGCCATGGGTCTCTGGCGGGAGAGAGACTTGCTCTTCGTCAGAGGAAAGCTTCCATCAACCACCCAAACGGAACTTCTTTGCCATGGTGGAAAGACGACTATACCGGCAATTGTTGTGACTGGCCCGGAGTGGAGTGCCATAAGGCCACACGTTCTGTAGTTGAACTTCACCTTGTAAATAAAAGGCAGTATGGGTTAGGCGATTGGTGCTTAAATGTATCGTTGTTTCGCCCCTTTGAATCGCTCGCAAACCTCCACTTAGCCATGAATCAACTGGTTATATGCAATGACGATGAAGGTAGTATGTCGTCTATGCTCCAGTAAAAATTTCATTAACCTGCATGAACTTTCTTAGGCCATGGATTTGCGTGAATTAATTTTAGGACACGGGTAACGTAGTTTGGGAGGCCATGTAGTCCTTAAAACCTGATGTGGCCTCTTATTCAAAGGATATGTTGCCTCATTTAGTAGGGGTCACCTTTGCAAATCCTTGTTGGAAGAAATTCTGACAATGTCTTCAATGTCTGTTATTTTTTTGGCAGGTGTTGAAAGCCAATTGTCAAAGTTGAGAAACCTGGAGGTGCTTAATTTGCAGATGAATAACTTGGATAGCCGCGTCTTATTATCTATCAACGGCATGGCATCTCTTAAAAGTCTAGACCTATCTATTAACCGTTTGAACTCCTCCATTCATTTGAAAGGTAAAGAGTGTCATCATATAATATTGTTTTTCTATATCTCAACAACGTGAATCTTTTACAGTTAGAAATGTTCGTTCTCTAATTAAGATATTGAGGGATTGAAATACTTGAAGCAGATAGACATTGTTTTCTTCCCTAAACACCCCCCCCCCCCCCCCCCCCCCCCCCTTTTTGTGTGTGACAAAAGTCGTTCCAGAGATAGTGTCTCTGTTGCATCAGGGGATGATTTTGCAACACCAAACATTTTAAGCAAGATCAATTTTGGTAAATTGAAACACAAACCAAGACCAGCGGTCCTCCGTTGCCACTACCTGATCCATCAAAATTTCCACTAGCTCCACCGCCAGAACTGCAAGTCCACCACCTCCACTATCATCACCATAGTGGACGCGATGCTAGGGTTGCAGGTGAAGACGATGGGTGGGTGGTGGAAGACGGACTAGCGGGCGACAAGGTACTGAACGCGGTTGGAGGTTGAGACGGGGGACCGATGAAGGCAGAGGTCCTGTTAGGGAGGCGGTGGGCTTTGGGATTGCGCTGGAGGGTGTGGAACGGGGGCTCGATCTGAGGTGGCATACGACGATGGCTTCTTCCGTGGTAGAAGAGGATAAGGATCGGAGCAGGACTTGGGCATTTGAAGTGGTGGTGGAGAGCTAGGGTGTGGTGGGGCGGTGGTTCAGAATAGATGGAGTTTACATTGGTTAGTTTGTGTTGGGCTATGGTTTGTTTGGGTAGTTCAAATTTATTACTAGTTATTTGTATTGCAATTGCACCCTTAATTGGTTCTTGGCAAAGCATCCCAAAATAATTTCACTAACAGGTCAACTAACCCTGGTTGGTGGATGATTGACTCGCTCGACTTATCATAAGTATTTTCAAAGTTTGAGATAGCCTATAATTCATTCGATATTTTTCAGATTTTATTGGTGGTTCTGCAAACTTGTCATTAAACTTGACAAATCTGGAGGTGCTAGATTTGCTTGGTAATCAGTTAAATAACAGCATACTATCCTCTCTTCATGGACTCTCATCTCTCCGGAGTCTGAACCTCAGCTTTAACAACTTGGGAGGGTCGTCTCATATACGAGATAACTTTAGCAGATGAGTTTCTCTTCGGTTTATGGAATGGCATGTAAGTAATCTACATTGAACCATACATAGAGGGTAGCAATTAGTCCTATCCCTATATGCAAATACTGCCCACTAGTTTTGCCCGTGAAAGTACCACTTGCAATTTTATCGTGCTTTTTTAGTCGTGTATAAAACAATACTTTGTGGCTAAGAAAGTACTTTTCAACAAAAGTGCATGTCAAACGACCTAAAAATAATACACTATCAGTATCGATGAAAAGGTAACTCCTATAACGTCCATCTAGAAAAAATATTAGCATAAATAGAACGGAACACTTTGTCCCTAAAAAAGTACTTTTGAATAAAAGTGCATGTCACACAACCTACAAATAATACACTATCAGTACAAATGAAAGGGTAAATCGTCATCAGGTCATTGCCCATCCAAACTATTCAAACTCAGGTTTTCAAATTTCCTTTAAGGTGCACAGACTTGAGAGTTTAGTTATAATCTACTGGAGAATGATAAAAACTGTAAAGTCGAAGAACAACCAACGTACTAAAAACATACCGAGACGCAAACGATCAAAATAAACATAGATATGTAGTTAATCCCAAAAAAATTTAGTCAATCGATTAGGTTGGCTTGAGATTCAAATTTGGTCATGCTCACTTAGGCCACGAAATTGAACAACCCTCAATCTTGCCACCCACCGACGGAAAATTCACACTACTAGTCACTCACATATATTGGCCACGTCAATTTCTCCTCTTCTGCCTTTCATAGCTCACCAGAGCTGTCCCCAACAGTTAATAGAATACAACCTCTGTATCCAATTATGCTAAGAAACTTAGTAGGCAGTATTTGCATAAAATAATTTGGTTTTAGAAAAGTTCTAGATCCAATCATGTGGTAAATTTGGTTTTAGAGAAGTTCTCTTATAAAATAATTTGTGGAATAAGCACAAAGACAGACAGCTTTTAATGAAACAATATGACAAATGGTTCCACTGCAAGAAGTTGGTTCCACAAATTTCAAACAAAAACACAACTAGATGATTTTTAGGTACATCTTCCAAATGAAACCATATACATATATGCCTTTGTATGTTTGAGGACTTCACTTCCACTTGAGTTCTCTCAAGTTTTAACTCTCCTTGTTGCTTGAATCGGCGTGCGTGCATGTAGAAAAGAAAACAACATAAATGTATTCATTTGAGCCCAAACAATTTTACTCTCTTATAGTCTCATTATCATACATTGAATCTCAAGATAAATACATTCATTTTCCCTTCCATAACGAACCCCATGGGTTGCTAAACATACACCTCATCTTCAAGAAAGCCGGTGGAGAATGTCAATTTATGAAATTTGATGAATTTTTCAACCATTTCGTGCCACGAAATAAACAATAAATCTTATGGTTTTTCGTGGGTAAAGATACAAATTCCTCATCATAGTTGAAGCCACACTTATGGTTGTAAGGGGGGGGGGGGGGGGGTGGGGGGGTGGGGGGATGGGGAAGACACCCGTCAAATTTTTGTGAAATTCTTTTATGGCTTCTTAGATAATGGATAGATATTTAAAATATGTAAAACATTTATAAAAATGCCACTGTATTGTAGTATTAATTTATTAGGATTTCATTTTATTATGGTTTTTACTCTTTGTGCCACCGACTACCATAATCTTTGTCTTTGTCATTTTCTTGCTCTATCTTCGTTCTTCTAAATCCTAAATTCTAAATCTCTAGATTACAAAAAAAAAATATCTATATATAGATTAAGGTTTTTGTAGTTTAAAATTTTATAATATGTTACAATTGATAATCACGTTTGTAATATATTTATATAGTAAGAATTTAGTGTCTTTCATGCAAAATTAGTAATTTATCGTTGACTAACCTTAACAAGTTAAATAAATTACTATGCATAGTTAAAATATATTGTTACTAGTCAAATGGAGCAATTTCTTTTGTATTTAATGGGTTTAACAGTGACGTTAATTATAATGTGTTTTTGATTATTCATCTTTTATGTGAACTTGAATCTTCTTAAATCTTTTATGTTAGTAATCAAATTTGTTTTATGATTTTTTGGCACTCCCCGATTAGTTTTTCTAGATCCGCCCCTAATACTAGTTGTCTTAGGGATGGCTTTTGCCAAAAAATGAAAAAATGTATTACGGAGAAAATGCCAATCTTGCAATAGTTGGAGAGTGCCTTTGCCACATAAGCCTTTTTCAGTAACAAAGTTTGGACATAGATCAAAGGTCACAATTCCAACTTTGGTTTTGCTAATTGAAATTCCAAGCTCTTCAAGCTGAAAGTTAGACTTGCTAGATGGTCGACTCGTGGAACTTATCATAAGTATTTTGCCTTGTATATGTATTTTTAAATTTTGTGACAGCTTATAACTCATTCAATATTTTTCAGATTCTATTGGTGGTTTTGGAAAACTGTCATTAAACCTGAGAAATCTGGAGGAGCTATATTTGGATGATAATCAGTTAGATAACAGCATACTATCCTCTCTTCATGGCTTCTCATCTCTCAAAAGCCTGTATCTTGACGAGAACAATTTGAAAGGGTCGCCTCATGCGCAAGGTAACTTTAGCAGTTGAGTTTATCTTTTAGTTTATTAGAATGGCACGTAAGTAATGTTCAAGTATCACTGCTTACATTGAACCCTACATAGGGAGCAGCACATAACGCTATCCATATTTACCAACACAATGCTAGAGGGTAGTTTTGACTATGAAATGGTATGTTTTGGTACCATTTTGAATTTCATCGCGCATTTTTACCCATGCATAAAAAATACAGTAATGTAAATAAGGGGGAACACATTGTCGCTAAGAAAGTACTTCACAATAAAAGTGGATGTTTCATGACCAATTAATATTACACTATTAATTCATAGTGTAAAGATGAAAGCGTATAACCCCTATAATGTCCATCAAGAAACCGGTAGAAATCAGTGTGCGTGGCCACAGAGCAACCAACATACTAAACATATACCAAGAAGCAAATAATCAAAATCAAAATAAATATCCAGTTAAATCTCAGAATAAGCAAACCATGCGTACCTTTTAATTAATCAACTAGATCCGGTTATTTGAAATTCAAATTAGGTCACGCTCATTTAGACCACGAAATTGAACAGCCTGCAATCTTGCCAACCACTTGTGGAAAATACACACTACCAGTCACTCACATTCCTTGGCTACGTCAACTTCTTATCTTCTACCTTTCTCAGCTCACTGAAGTAGTCCCTTGCCCTTTACAGCAATGTCTCAAGTCTCCCATCTTATGCATAAATATCGATAAAGATGACCGTACATCTATAGAAATACAAAGCATTCACTAAACAACCTTTAGGTCCAATTATGTGAGAAACAAAAGAAAGTATCTTCATGTGGTAAATTTGTTGTCGGTGAGGTTCTTTTATAAACAAATTTGTGGAATAACACAAAAATAAGACTACTTTCAGTAAAAAAATATCACAAACACTTCCAATGCAAGAAGTTGGCTACACAAATTTCAGACAAAAACACAAATAGAAAAATTCATAAAACACCTTCCCGATGGAAGCATACACATATATACCCTTGTATATATGAGGACTTCACTTTCATTTGAGTTCTTTTAACTTTCAACTCTCCTTGTTCCTTGAATCAGGGTGCATGTTGCAACGAAAATAGAATAAATGCAATTATGTGAGCCCAAATTTGTTTTTTTTTTTTTTGAGATACACCTTCCAAATGAAAGCATTTACATATATGCCTTTTATGTTTGAGGACTTCACTTTCACTTAGATTATTTTAAGTTTCAACTCTCCTTGTTGCTTGAATCAGTGTGCATGTAGAAAAGAAAACAACATAAATGCATTCATTTGAGCCCAAACAATTTTAGGCTCGTATAGTCTCGTTATCATACATTGAATCTCAAGATAAATACATTCATTTTCCCTTCTATAACAAATACCACCGGTTGCTAAAAATACACCTCCTCTTCAAGAAAGCCAGTAGAGAATGTCAATTTTATGAAATTTGATGAATTTTTCAACCATTTCGTGCCACCAAATAAACAATAAAATCTTATGGTTTTTCGTGGGGAAAGATACAAATTCCTCATCATAGTTAAAGCCACACTTATGGTTGTAACACTGGTCAGGGGTGGACCACCCCCATGACTGGGGATTGGGGGGAGGGAGGGGGGGGGGGGGGCGCACAACATTCCTCAATTTTTTGTGAAATTCTTTTATGGCTTCTTAGATAATGGATAATTATATTTAAACTATGTAAAATATTTTAAAAAATGCCCTTATATTGTAGTATTAATTTATTAGGATTTCTTTTTATTGTGTTTTTTACTCTTTGTACCACTGACTACCATAATCTTTATCTTCTTGCTCTATCTTCGTTCTACCAAATCCTAAATTCTAAATCTCTAGATTACAACAACAACAAAAAAATAGATTAAGGTTATGTTTTTTTGTAATTAAAAATTTATAATTTGTTAACTTATACGTGACTAATATACTGATGCAATTGATAATCACGCTTGTAATATATGTATATAGTAAGAATTTAGGGTCTTTTATGCAAAATTAAGAATTTATTGTTGATTAACCTTAACAAGTTAAATAAATCACTATGCATAGTGAAAATATATTGTTACTAGTCAAATTAAGTAATTTATTTTGTATTTAATGGATTTAATAGTGACGCTAATTATAATGTGTTTTTGGTTATTCATCTTTTATGTGAACTTGAATCTTCTTAAATCTTTTATATTAGCAATCAAATTTCTTTTATGATTTTCTGGCACTATATATAACAATTCCAACATTAGTTTTGCGAATTGAAATTCCAAGCTCTTCAAGCTGAAAGCTAGACTTGGTATATGGTCGACTCGCGGGACTTATCATAAGAATTTTGCCGTTTCCATGTATTTTCAAATTTTGCAACAGCTTATAACTCATTCAATATTTTTCAGATTCTACTGGTGGTTTTAGAAACCTGTCATTGAATTTGAGAAATCTGGAGGAGTTAAGTTTGAGTTATAATCAGTTAGATAACAGCATATTATCCTCTCTTCATGGCTTCTCTTCTCTCAAAGGCCTATATCTCGCTGACAACAACTTGAAAGGGTCATCTCATATGCAAGGTAACTTTAGTTGTTGAGTTTATCTTTTAGTTTATTTGAATGGCACGTAAGTAATCTTCAAGTATCACTGCTTACATTGAATCTTACATAGGTAGTAGCGCTTAGCGCTATCCATATTTACGAACACAATACCGGAGGTTGCACTAGTTTTGCCTGTGAAATGATACGTTCTGGTACCATTTTGAATTTCGACGTGCATTTTTAGCTATGCGTAGGAAAAACAATAATATAAATAGGGTGGAATACAGTCTCGCTAAGAAAGTACTTCTCAATAAAGTAGATGTTACACGACCAATTAATATTACATTATCAGTTGATAGTGTATAGATGAAAACGTATCCCCTGTAACGTCCGTATAGAAACCAATAGAAATTCACTTACGGCTTCTTAGATGATGGATAATTATATTTAAAATATGTAAAATATTTATAAAAATGCCACTATATTGTATTATTAATTTATTAGGATTTCTTTTTATTGTGGTTTTTACTCTTTGTGCCACTGACTACCATAATCTTTTTCTTCTTGCTCTATCTTTGTTCTTCCAAATCGTAAATTTTAAATCTCTAGATTACGGGAAAAAAAATAGATTAAGGTTTTTTTTTTTGTAATTAAAATTTTTATAATTTTTTAACTTATACGTGACTAATGTACTGATACAATAGATAATCACGGTTGTAATATATGTATATAGTAAGAATTTAGCGTCTTTTATGCAAAATTAGGAATTTATTGTTGATTAACCTTAACAAGTTAAATAAATCACTATGCATTGTGAAAATATATTGTTACTAGTCAAATTGAGTAATTTATTTTGTATTTAATGGATTTAATAGTGACGCTAATTATAATGTGTTTTTGGTTATTCATCTTCTTTTATGTGAACTTGAATCTTCTTAAATCTTTTATGTTAGCAATCAACTTTCTTTTATGATTTTCTAGCACTATATATAACAATTCCAACATTAGTTTTGCTAATTGAAATTCCAAGCTCTTCAAGCAGAAAGCTAGACTTGGTGAATGGTCGACTCGCAGGACTTATCATAAGTATTTTGCCATTTCTATGTATTTTTCAAATTTTGCAATAGCTTATAACTCATTCAATATTTTTCAGATTCTACTGGTGGTTTTAGAAACCTGTCATTGAGCTTGAGAAATCTGGAGGAGTTAAGTTTGAGTAATAATCAGTTAGATAACAGCATATTATCCTCTCTTGATGGCTTCTCATCTCTCAAAGGCCTATATCTCGCTGACAACAACTTGAAATGGTCATCTCATATGCAAGGTAACTTTAGTTGTTGAGTTTATCTTTTAGTTTATTAGAATGGCACGTAAGTAATCTTCAAGTATCACTGCTTACATTGAATCCTACATAGGGAGTAGCGCTTAGCGCTATCCATATTTACAGACACAATACCGGAGGGTGCACTAGTTTTGCCTGTGAAATGATATGTTCTGGTACCATTTGGAATTTCATCGTGCATTTTTAGCTATGCGTAGAAAAAATAATAATGTAAATAGGGTGTAATACAGTCTTGCTAAGAAGTACTTTTCAATAAAGTGGATGTTACACGACCAATTAATATTACATTATCAGTTGATAGTGTATTGATGAAAACATATCCCCTGTAACGTCCGCATAGAAACCGATAGAAATCAAACATTTCAAGGCCATTGCCCATCCAAGCTCAGGTTTCTAGATTCCCTTTTAGGTGTACAGACTTGAGGGTTCGCTAAGAATCGACCGCATAAATGATAAAAAGTTGTGTGCATGGCCACAGAGCAACCAACATACTAAACATATACCGAGAAGCAAATAATCAAAATCAACATAAATATCCAGTTAAATCTCAGAATAAGCAAACCATGCATACCTTTTAATTAATCAATTGGGTCGGGTTATTTGAAATTCAAATTAGGTCACGCTCATTTAGACCACGAAATTGAACAGCCTGCAATCTTGCCAACCACGTACTTGTGGCAAATTCACACTACCGGTCACTCACATTCCTTGGCTACGTCAACTTCTTCTCTTCTACCTTTCTCAGCTCACCGGAGCAGTCCCTAGCCTTGCCCTTTACAGCAATGTCTCAAGTCTCCCATCTTATGCATAAATATCGATAAAGATGACCGTACATCTATAGAAATACAAAGCATTCACTAAACAACCTTTAGGTCCAATTATGCGAGAAACAAAAGAAAGTATCTTCATGTGGTAAAATTGGTTTCCACAAGGTTCTCTTATGAATAAATTTGCGGAATAACATAAAATAAGACTGCTTTCAGTGAAAAATATCACAAACACTTCCTATGCAAGAAGTTGGTTCGACAAATTTCAGGAAAAAACACAAATAGATAAATTTGTAATTTTTTTTTTAGGAACACCTTTCAGATGGAAGCATATATATATATATATATATATATATGAGGACTTCACTTTCATTTGTGTTCTTTCAAATTTCAACTCTCGTTGTTGCTTGATCTAGGGTGAATGTAACAAAGAAAACAGAATAAATGCATTCATTTGAGCCCAAACAATTCTAGTATCTCATATTCTCGTTATCATACATCGAAAATCTAGATAAATGCATTGATTTTCCCTTCCATAACAAATCCCATGGGTTACTAAACAGCCACGTTCTCTTCAAGAAAGCCATTCAAGAATATCAGTTTCGTGAAATTTGGTGGATTTTTCAACCATTTTGTGCCACTAAATAAATAATAAATATCTATGGTTTCTAGCTGTTAAGAGATACAAGTTCCTTATCATAATGGAAGTCACACTATTGGTTGTAGCCTTCCATAACCAGCCTTGCTTTCCACCTCTTCACTTTCCCTCTTGCATTATTAATTGGTTTTACACACCCATTTGACTCAAATTGCTTTTTTTATTTTTTTTGTGTGGAAGTATGTAGATAACTCCACTATTTGCAATGTCGCATCAAATATCAATACTATTAATCAGAGGCTTCACCGTGCTAGAAATGGTCTTTCCTTAAGGTCCAAAATGATATAAATGCGATGCTATCTCTATATTTTACTCCCTTAATTCTCCACCTACACCATTAAAACGTCACTAAATAGTATAAGTCTCATTAAATGACCCAATCTTGTGCCAAGAATTTCATATCACAAACCCACCCCGCCATCGCTGCCTCCACAACCCATCATCCAAAGAACCAATCTTGTGCCAAGAATTTCATATCACAAAACCTTTGACCACCCATTAGGTTCAATTACTCAAAGCTTAAAACATATTCCCAATTGCTCAAAGCAGCATAGTCTTCAGACCCAGTAAAGCACAACAAAACCCACCACACCAAAATCCAGATCTTAGCTCCACGACCCAAACTAAACACCCCAATCTTGAGCTCCAAAGCACCACAAATACTGAGCAGAAATCCCAAGATGACCCAAATTTTTGCTTGTGCAGCGCATGTGCGTGGGGTGAGATTGAAGCATTCCCTCAAACAGGTAGAGTGCAATACTCTTTTCCACTTAGCATGTGCCATAATCATAACCGTTAGAACTCAACCATTGCACGAACTTCCCAAATTTGTCCATGTGTTTTGTGGGTTTTGGATCGGATAAAACTTGAATGATAAAAAGCCTTAATATCCAAAAAAAACTAGAAGGTTGATCTCCTCTGCGGTCGACGATCACCACCTCCTCCTCCATCGCCACCATGGCTGGGTCAATAGTTGTTGGGTATGGTTAGGGTCGGCAGCATCCGAAAAGTTGAGAGAGAGAAAGTAGGGCGAAAGAGACTTTAGGCGGTGAGGGAAGGCTGCTATCACAAAATTTTTTAACAGAAATATTAATGAAGGGGCTAATTTGATGAGGGAGCAAGGTATAATGAACAATTTTAAGGATTTAGAGCTACAGGGGCTAAATTCACAAACCACCGGTCTCCGCCGCTTCCCCGGTCACTACCCTCATCGACCTCCATCTTCATCACCACCTTATGTACCTGATTCTGATGCCTTAGCTGCAACTGTAAACACCACCAGCTGACTTACCTCCATCACCATTAACATTTGAAGACCCGCCAGTGCTAGCAACTAATTTATCACCAAGGAACTTCTAAAATAAAAGTTCAAGAAATTCAGAGAAGCGCTTAGGATCAACGACACCACATTAGGGGGAGAATGTTGCAATGTAAGTGCTGCCATTTGTTAGTGTTAGTCAATTTTGTTAACTGTCTTTTGTGTAATTAATGAATTGAATTAGGTTGTGTCTTTCACCCTTCAGGTGTAATACAAGTTCGCCAATTAATTACACAGTCCGGTGGTGGTGGCGGTGGTGGTGGGGGGGGGGGGGGGGGGGGCTCATTTGGAGTTTTTATTTTTAGGATAAAAACCATCCTAAACTCCATGCCAAAGCCATTTAGGAAAATGGTCGATCATGTGCTACATGATATAATGGAGCATGACTGCACGACTGCATGAGATAGAAGATATCTAAGTCTACTTAAAGTTGCGACTCTGCAAGTACTTTGTCCTCGTCGAACATTTATTAAACCTTTGTTAACGGTGAGAATCAGGAATAACAAGAGATTAGGTCAATTTTCTACCGTCTTCCACAATGAGAATCGCGAATAAAAAGAGATGTTTTTGGGGTGAATTTGGATGATAAGTTGTACAGCCTCCATTGCGGAACATTTGAGTCAAGAACCAAAAATGAAACTCAAAAGAGCTCTGGTCATAATGTCTACTTATTTCCAGTGGTGGGCTGGAGAGAGAGAGAGAGTTTGTGTGTGTTTGGGAGCAGAGAGACGACAACTTTGCTCTCGAAGAATTAATTCGGGGACAACATTGCTTGAAGAATTAATTCAACTAGCCCAAAATTCCGTGTCAAGCATGGGACGCTTTATTAACACTAATTTACCTTAGTAGTCTTGAAATACATTATTATAAAATATATTGCACAATTTTATAATTTTATGATTATTTCATCAAATATAGTTACTTTAATTTTTGGCTTCAACTTTCTTATAATAAAATAAATTAACCCTTCTGGTCAAATATCAATAAGTAATGTCCTTGTATATATTTGTTTGATTTCGTAAATATATAGATGAATAAAATTAAAAGTTCATTTAGTATACCAAAAAAAATAAAAAATAAGTAAGTTCTACCGATAAAAATATATGGAGAACATTAGATCAATTTGTTATTGCATAAGACATTTTTAGTATTTTCTAAGTATCTTTTAAAAATAATTCGCACCTTTGAATGATTTGTCCATAACATTAATTATATATTAGCTTAATTTTGATAGAAAAAATTTTGGTCCATATATTTGTTTATAGCATGTTATTATAAAAGCTAATCAACACGACTAATTAAAATGGATGATGTGGCAATTTCAGAAGCAAAGAAAATAGTAATCAGTGTATGAAGTAATTATATAAAGTTTAACAAGTTTAAGCAACATAACTATATAGGATAGCTCAAAACCTCGTAGAAAATTGTTGAGCAAAATTTAACCAACATTTCACAAAGTACACAATGAGCATGCTTACTAAGTAAGATTTCTAAAATGTATTTATTAAGTTGAGTTCTAAAATGTTTAAAATTAATTTTTAAACTTTACAACCCTCATTATTCTTGTAAAATTAATCAAATTTAAAAATAAGGTATCTGTCAAAATTCAAATCAATTGTTAGATTATTTTTTTTCTAAGTCTAGTAAGTTGTTTAATCTTATTATAACATTAAATTTTCTTCTAAATCGAAAGTATTAACTTTGTTACATAGTCAATATTAAGTCCTAATAAATTAGTATAATGATTAGGTTGAGTTTTAAAAAAATTATAATTAGTTTTTTAATTACATAGGGCATACAGAAATCCTCATTACTCCCACAGAATTAATTACATATAAAAATAAGAATCCTATTAAAATTTAAATTAATTATTAGATCACTTTTTTATTATAAATCTCATAAGTTATTTTTTGGGTCTATGGACTTGAATTTTCATATTAGAAAACACTTGCAAGGACATAATTGTCAAAATGAAGTCTTAATACATTAGTATATTGATTATATAGAGTTTTTAAAATGATTAGAATTGGTTTTTATATAATATTTCTTCTAAATCAAAAGTATTATTTTTGTTTTATTATATATATGAGTTTTTATTTTCATATTAGAGAGTAGTTTTGAAATTACAATAGTCTTTTAGGTCGTAATAAGTTAGTAGAATGATATTGTTGAGTTTGAGAATGATTAGAATTAGTTTTTGAGTTTTAAGAACATAATTGTCAAAAAGAAGTCTTAATAGATTAGTACATTGATTAGGTAGAATTTTAAAACGATTAGAATTATTTTTCCTAAAAAAATAAGGCTGCTTACAAATCTAGAAGTTAATTAATCTTAAAATAAGAGTATGATGACGTGCATATAAAGAAGCGATGATATGTCGCGCAAAGAAGTTATCAATATTTTTCTTACTTTGCTTATTTAAATTGAAAGTATTATTTTCGTTTTACATATATATGAGTTTTTATATTTATACTAGAGATTAGTATTGAAGATACAATAGTCAGTATTAAGTCCTAATAAGTTAGTAGAAGATAAGGTTGACTTTGTGAATGATTAAAATTAGTTTTAAAATTTTAAGGACATAATTGTCAAAAAGAAGTCTTAATAGATTAGTACATTGATTAGGTAGAATTTTGAAATCATTAGAATTAGTTTTAAAATTAAATAAGACTTACTAATATAGAAGTTAATTAATCTTAAAATAAGAATATGATTACGTGTCATATAAATAAGCGATGACGTGTTGCGTTAAGAATGTAACAATGTAAATAAGACTTATTAATATATAAGTTAATTAATCTTAAAATAAGAATCTGATAACGTGCATATAAAGAAGCGATGATGTGTCACGCAAAAAAGTTATCAATGTCTTTCTCATTTCGCTTATTATATATTATATAGATATGCCAAACATTCTAGACATTTGAAGAGTGGCAAATCCAGAGGGCCAAACATTGTTCCTTGTTTAGTTATCATTGATAAATGGATGGATCTTATCAACGTCCATGAATGATAAATCATAGATTCAACCGCCGAATTGGAAAAATTGGATGCTATCATATAGCTTTGTATCGGACATTAACTTTGGAATGAGACGTGTCTAGATATTTCACGTTCTTTAAAGATAGAGAGATATAGATGGATAATAATGTGATATAATATACTACGATGGATGATACAAATTAGAAATGTCTAAGGGCCGGGCTTGGGCCGGCCCGACCTGGGCCCAGAGGGCCAGAAAATGGGCCGAGCCAGATAGGGATTCGGGGCTGGGAAACCGGGCCGGGCCCAAAGTTGGGAAATCCAAGTCCCGTCCAAACCCAAGCCCTAGGCCCAAACTTTAGGGCAGGGCCTATTTTTTTTTTATTCTTATTTTTTGTTACAAAAATATTCACATACGAAATAATTTTTTTGATAGGCCATCCTCCTTTTATTCGGACTTGGAACCGGCTGCTTGTAATTTTGAAAAAAACAAGAATAATTAGCAGTTGATTACTTCAGCATTTTCATCTAATCCATCTGCACCTACTTTCTCTTACGAAGCATTTTGCATTTTTTTTTGACAATTCCACTTATCTTCATACCACTGGTTTTTGTTATCTAAACTCAACAATGGATACCTACAAATCTTTTTTTAATGATATCTCTAAAAAAATTAACTCAAACATACATCTAGCTTTACATTTTACATAGTATTAGGTATCTCATTAGAAGCATGCATAATTAGACCACTTTCACCATGAGCTTTCGCGTGCTTTTTGGAGTTATGTTCCCTATTTCCATTGCCTAAATTGTGTTGTTTCTAGTTCCTAGACAAACAAACATATATTTTCTTTTCATAATTCTATGAAACTAATACAGATGAGGATTGCAAGTAAAAGCACATAAAGAAGTAAGAACCATTATCATGAGCTGAAAAGAAATGTGCATGTCCAAAAAGTTAAATAAAAAGAGAAAAATATGAGGTAAAGAGAGAATGAGGGAGGAGAAAGAAGGGGAAAGGGGGAAAAAAGTAAGTAACTCAAAATGGTTTAGGGTCAGATTTAGGGCCAAATGGCCCGGCTAGAATAGGGCCAAAAACCCAGGCCAGAACCAGGCCTGATCTAGGCCTTTTTAGGGCTGGGCCGATAGCCCGTCCATTTTGACATCTCTACAAATGAAGTGCTTTTGACATCACATAATATATGATATACATGATGTAAACCAAGTGTTTTGCAGGGCTCTGTACACTGAAAACGCTTGAAATACTTGACCTCTCCTCTAATGAACTGGAGGGCAACTTACCTCGGTGCTGGGCAAACTTGGCATCCCTCGAGTATATGATTCTCTATTCCAATCAGCTTACAGGAGATATTGCATCATCTCCGCTTGTTAATCTGACGTCTCTCAAAGAACTTCGACTTTCTAACAACAATTTTCAGATCCCAATCTCGTTCAGGCCATTCTTCAATCACTCAAGACTTAAGGTGATTCACTGCCTGTATTGTGACTATTTGTTGGAAACAGATGAGTTTCAAGCTTCAGTTCCAAGTTTCCAGCTAAATACGATCAGTTTATCTGATGCCGGCAGACATGGTAACAATGATGCAGCCGTTCCCAAATTTCTCTACCGCCAGCATAGCCTCACATCCGTTAAGCTTCATGACATAAGCTTTAGCGGGAAGTCCTTTCTCTGGTTAATTGGGAACAACACAGAATTAACAACACTTATTCTCGATGATAATTTTTTCACTGGACCCCTCCAAATGCCATCAAATCCTATTTCAAAGCTGTCAGATATGGATATTTCAAGCAATCACTTTTCCGGCAACATTCCTGAAGACATTGCCACTTCTTTCCCTGTTTTACAAGTCTTAATAATGTCTGCAAATAGCTTTACAGGTACTATTCCCTCTTCATTTGGTGACATGGCCTATCTCGCATATCTTGATCTGTCCTATAATCATTTGTCCGGCAACATACCAAACAGCTTGGGAATGGGTTGCCGCTCTCTAGAAACCTTGAAACTCTCAAACAACAGTTTAGAAGGCTCAATATTACCAGTGCGTCATAACCTGACTCAATTGACATATTTAGAGCTTGACATCAATAAATTCACCACAATCCCAAATAGCTTGTCTAGTTGCTCTAAGTTGGAGGTGTTGAAGATAAATCTTAACCATCTTGAAGGTCCTTTTCCAACTGCAATTTGTCAAATCAAGTTTCTTCAATATTTGGACATCTCAGAGAACAGTATTGCTGGCATTTTACCTGCTTGCTTCAGCCCACCGGATATCACGTATGTTAAGCTGTCCAAAAACAGGCTACAAGGACCGTTGCCTCATGCATTCTTTAATTGCACGATGTTACGGATTTTAGATCTTAGTCATAATCAATTAACTGGTCCCGTCTCGAAATGGTTTGACAACCTTTCTAGTCTGAGCATTCTTCTCTTGAATAAGAATCATTTTGACGGCGAGATTTTATCTCAATTTTGTAACTTGACCGAGTTAAGCTTGCTTGATCTTTCCAATAATAGTCTCTCTGGTAGCATCCCTCCTTGCTTGGGAAACATCATGTTTATGCCATTATTGCACAATCCTGGCCTGCCGCTGACCCCGCCAGTATACACTCTCACATTTGAGGAGCTCCAGTGGGCAGACACGTTTCAAAACATTGTGGTAGAAGAACCTATACAGTCTGTAACAAAATCAATCACTCTTGTGTACCGGGGATATATTATATCTGCCATTGACTTGTCTTGCAACAATTTTGCGGGCCACATACCACCCGAAATTGGGAATCTATTCCATCTTAAATCTTTAAACTTGTCCCGCAATAGCCTCAGTGGAACGATCCCGATAACGTTTGCAAACTTAACGGACACAGAGAGCTTAGACCTTTCCTATAACAGATTGACAGGAAACATCCCTTCTCAGCTGCCTAAGCTAGACTCGCTTAGAGTTTTCAATGTGTCATGCAATGACTTATCCGGCCCCATACCTGAGGGACCCCACTTTCAAACCTTTGATGGCATGAGCTACGTAGGGAATCAGCTTCTTTGCGGAAAGCCTGTATCCAGAAATTGCACCGACCCAGAATCAGCTCCGGTAACACCAAGAACCACGAAAGAGACTGAGTTCATGGACATGGATACTTTCTATGTGAGCTTTGCAACAGCCTACATAACAATGCTACTAGCAGTTTTCGCGATTCTGTGCATAAATCCTTATTGGAGGCAAGCGTGGTTTCATCTTGTTGAGGTTAGCCTGAGACATTGCTATTACTTTGTGGTGGATAATCTTCCTTAAATATACTTTGTGGTGGACAGTCTTCCTTAAGTGTAATTTCTCCAGATAGTTAAATGTACCGTGTTAACTGTTTTTCCCATTTTATTATGATTTGTAATTCAAACCGATGAATCTCCTATGCAATCCACATTCGAGAGTTATTATGCTTTGATAAATGAAGATAGTTAGAATCTATTTGATTACCATCACTAGTTTATTGTTGTGAATTCTCTTTTTTACTCCTAATTAACTTCTGCATGGCTACCACTCGAACATGCATTTTTTAAGATAAGGTGCTTATGTTTATCCGCTGCATATTGTGCCATGTTTTATTTAGTTCAATATTTGAAGTGTGAATACATTGATCATCTCAGTTTATTATAAATCCTTGTTGATCATCTCAGTTTATTATAAATCCTTAATAGTTTATACATATATTGCAAGCGGATGAAAGCAATGTGCACATCTCGTTCCAAGTACAAGAAATCGTGCTTTTGTGAGGGCCAAAACACTGTCGAGCTTGGGCTATGCATTAGCCTTAAATTTGATGTAGCAAGTTGGCGAATTAATTTTACTTACCACCTCATACTTAGGAGTCAATTGTACGCATCACCGCATGATTTTAATACTGACAATCAACACCAAAAATTCAAAAATCTTGATTTTCGATACCAAATGACAGTCAAAATGCCTTTTCACACGTTTGTTAGTTATTAAGGAGTAAAATGTTTGATTTTTTTTTCCCCGTGAAAGCTTACCTACCATCCCAGTCAGCTCCATATGGCCCCAATCTTCTCTATTTTTTTCATCCACGTCATTTCCTCCAACAGCCCCATCTTATCTCTCCACCTATCTACTGTATTGTATATTAATGACCGCGTCTAACGTCCTTCAGGTCAACCTCACACCAAACAGCAATGACCACCACATCCTTGTACAACCCCCACTTAGGCCTGGCAAAATGGGTGGGTGGGCTGGGTTTGGATTTAAGTCAAAAGGATTTGGGTAAAATGGGTGACCGACCCATTTAGACCCAGGTTAATTGGGTCAATCTTTAAATGAGTTGGTTTAACCCATTATTCCAACATGACCCATTTACTAAGATCCAGCCCAATTTGACAATTTCTCACTCGACCCAACACCTGGACTGACCCAATTTTGGCCCGCTCGTTGACTTTTGACCCGACCCGTTGACTTTGCCTTTTCGGCAGTTGACTTTTTGACTTTAATATTTCAATTTTTTTCCTTAGAAATGATGATAATATTGTCATAATAAATTGTACGTCTACACTTCTAATAATACTTTACGCACTCATCTTTTCTTTTTTAGTTTAAACTTGAGAATGCTAGAGGGTAGGGGAGGAACCGCTTTCTTTACATGGGTACACGAGTAGACAAACTACTTTCTATAAAAAAATAAAATATAATATTGTGGTTATAACCAAATCGAAAGTGTTACGCACTCATCTCTAATGATTAGATCTTTAAAAAAGACATAAACATAATAGAAACAAATAAAAATGAAGAAGAAGGCGTGAAACAAAAGGAGTTCAAACTTTTTCCTATAAATGCGGCCTATTATAGGGAAAATTGCAGAAACTACCATCGTGGGTTGGGTCAGTTGCAAAAAGACCCCTGCAATTTCAAAAGTTGCAAAAAGACACCTGAGGTTAAAAATGTGTTGCATCCGTCAAGAAACCCGTCTCTTTTAACAACATTTGGGGTAAACGCGCCTGGATGGCAAGTAGCATTGCCAAATACCCATTGGAAACCCGTTTTTGCCCTTGGATAGATCTCTTTGACCCACCCTTTTAATTACAATTAAATCAATTTCCATTTTCATTTTCAGATTGCATCAATTTCCATTTCCATTTTCATTAATTACAATTGCTCTGGTGAATCAATTTGTGGCTTCCAAATTGTAGATCTAGGGTTTTTTTCATTTAAATGGTGGACAAGACTAGGATTCCGATGGGTGATTGGGGCTGGTGGCTGTGGTGCAAGTGTCTGGGCTCGATGGTGGGTTTGGCGATGGAGCAAGATGGGATTGATGGGGGTGGCGGAGCACGGTACTAGCGCAAACGGAGGTTGGTGGGTTGGCGGCGCACGGTAACGGCACAAGTGGAGGTTGGTGGGCTGGTGGCACAAGTTTGTTCCGGCAGTGAAGGGACGCCGGAGGTGCACGGTAACGGGGCTGGCGGTTCTGTAGGTTGTTGATGGGGCTGGCGGCGCAAGTTTGTTCCGGCAATGAAGGGACGCCGGAGGTGCACGGTAACGAGACTGGTGGTTCTGTAGGTTGTTGATGGGGCTGGCGGCGCAAGTGGTGGTTAGTGGCGCCGGAGGTGCACGGTAATGGGGCTGCCGGCACCGAAGGTGACGAGGCTGGGTGGTTGCAGACAGGCGGTGGTGGTGAGTGAGCTTTGGTTTATGAGGTGACGGCTAGGGTTAGGTTTTGGTAGGATTTGAGAAGAAATTAGGGCTTTTTGTGGGAGAGATGCAAAGGAGGTTGTTATATACAGGGGTAGTTTAGGCAATTCGTTGATTCCGTAACGTTTCTTGACGGATGCAACACATTTTTAACCTCAGGTGTCTTTTTGCAACTTTTGAAACTGCAGGGGTCTTTTTGCAACTGACCCAAACCACGAGGGTGGTTTCTGCAATTTTCCCTATTATACTCAGGCAATCACAATTGAAGACCCATAACTTTCCATGACCAACAAGTGTGGGCAGTCTTTGGTGAGAACCCCCTCCTTGTCGACATCATGTAAACCTTTAAAAATAAGTAGACAGTTAATTAGAAAGCAAAACAAAAAGGGGGAAAAAGCCTAAATATGCGTATAACATGTGAATAACTCCCAAAAAAAAAAACAATTAAAAAGATAAACGACAAATTTAAGGTTTACCTGACAAGTCACATAGCCAGTCGTGCATGTACACTAAGACTTCAACAGTTTTTGGAACAAGTGAAGCATGATATTTGCCGATGATTTGATTTCACATACTAAAAGCAGATTTCGAGGCACAACACTAGTAATAGGAACACTAAATGTTGAACTAACACCAATAGATGAACCACTATTACCCGCCTCGTACTCCTTCTTACATTTCAAACACCTTCCCTTTTCTTTTCCATCCTTTTGAAAATGCTAAAAATATTCCCAAGCAAGAGATGTAAGCTTCCTTTTAACACCAAATGTTGAACTAACACCAATAGATGAACTTTCATCCATCTCCATACCCATATCGATTCCTCAAGCAAACTCAAATACTCACCAAATGTTTACCTAGAGACATAACTAACAAAAAACAACCATCTAATAAAAATGAAGGTTGCAACAAGGCATGGACCTGTAGTGTATGGACTGCACCTTGAAGATCACCTAAATTACTAGACTCGGTTGTTTACGTAACTGGGAAGACACAAAAGCAGAAAACAAAAAGGCAAAGCAAACAAAAACCATCGAACAACAGAAAAAAGTAAGCAAGAACTTGTATCTACACCAAGTCATAAAAAATAACCACAACATAACTCTCAGCATTGGCTATCATTCATGATTTCCATTTTAATTCCCATGAGCATGACATCATTTTGAAACATAACAGTAACATGGATTTGGATACCATTAAAGGGTAAATGTAAGCTCGAAACTATAGTTGCTGAACAAACAGTGTTATCTGTGGTGCATCAATTGTATGTGGTAACACCCGAATTTGCTTTGCCTGTAATGTGTCAAGAGAAGGCATTGCTGCGAAGCGCAACAGTGAAGGATAGCGTGAAGCAGAGCTGAATCTTTCAGAAAAACACAAATACAGAACATTCTGTTTACGCACACGAGTACTTTACAACTTCAAGAATCCTTATTCCAGTCAACCTACTGAAGTGCAAAGCATGGCATTTTCAGAGTGGAAAGTGATTCCTATTTATCACAGTGATGCCCCCTGGAACTCACTACAGCTTTGCGGGGCCAAAAGGCACACAAGCCGAGTGATATAGTAGCCAACAGCAAACCCATTTCCAAAATGCTTTCAAAAAACAACAGCAAACCCAGAAAAGCTGGTGACCAGTCTGAAACAGAGAACCTAGTAACGGGAAACATTCGAGGTAACTAACCAGAAAATCCCATGAAACTGGGAATATCCACTCTCAATTTCTTACAGACATTTTATCGAACAACTGTGGGTATTTTAATTTTACACACAGCAGACATAATTACTTGTGATACAACATTCCAGATTAAATCACTCAGAAAATCAACAGATCTCAGCATTAGAAGGCAAATTAAAAGGGAAAGAGATGGAGAGACATAGATCGAAGGAGAAGAGAGAAAATTGATCAAAAGAGAAAATGATGGAGAGAACTACGGGAGAAGAAGCTTACCTGTCCGTGATGGTAGGCGACGGCGGTGATGACGCCCGTCGTGTGTCAATGGCAAGAGTTGTCGTCGCCGTGTCGACAGTGAGCTCGTGTGGACGAATGAAGAGAGAGAATGGGACAGATTAATGTGGGTGATGGGTAACCCATATAAATTAGTGGGTTAATGGGTTACAAGATTTTTGACCCATTTGACCCAATTATTTAAATGAGTGATTTTGAGACATTTTTAAATGGTAGGCGACGGCGATGATGACTGTCTGAGGTTTTTCTTCTAACGTTGTATGTGTATGTTATGCAGGGGGCCCCACTGCATAACATACACATACACCGTTAGAAGAAAAACCCCAGACAGTCAAGACTCGAGAGGAAGGGAGGGACCAGTAACCAGTAGATGAGGCAGCAGGGGGCACAGGGGGGCACGTGCCCACCTGCTGCCTTCTTCTCCCTTGTTTAGAATAAAGCCGCCGGCCACCGACATGGATATGAATCCACTGGCCACTACATCACTGAATCCACCTTCACTTACAAGATGAAGAAGTGGAAAATGAAGAACAAATTCAAGACAGTCAGATTAAGAACATCATGAGCCAACACTTAAGGCATTCCATGCGATAGTTCCACAGTACCATGCTTAAGGCACAAGAGCCAACACTTAAGGCAGGTGGAAGGAAGAAGATAAGGTAAAGTGTATGTGGATATGCTGGTAGAAGGTGAATAGGTGACAGAAAAAGGGGCTTGGGAGTGGGAGAGAGAGATAGAGAAGAAAAACAGGTGGCGGCTGACTGTTTTCATTGTGGTAGTTTAGGGTCAGAAGGGTAGTTTCAAGAATGGATTTAATTAAATGCTGGAACAAATTTTTATTGTGGTAGTTTAGGGTTTTAGGAATGGATTTAATTAAATGTGGAATAAATTTGAACCATTGATTAAAATTAACGGTCATGATTTTTTGAAAAGAGCTCCATGCATGTGTTTTAATAACAACACTAATATATGATGTTATAGTAAACGAACACAAAAATGCCTAGAAAAATACAACACTTTTACAAATTACACTTAAATTTGAGCCTCACAGTAAAGGACACGTAAAAAGAACGACACTAAAATAAACGTCATTTATACTATATTTTATTGTAATGAACGCAACTCCAATCTTTATCACTGTAGTCGTCTCAATCTTTATTTTCTTAATATAACTATTTTGTTAGGTGTTGGTTATTGTGCATAGTAAATTTGAATAACTTATTACGAAGTATAATATTTGTCCCGTGATGTCTTTGTTCTATATGTTCCACAAGCGGTGAGACATTCTAATCCAGTAAAGTGCAGTTATGTGTAATGTGAAATTAAATTGGGGCACAAAATTTTGAGTTACCTTTGAATTTATCAGGGTTCGAAATTGAGTTTATGAATTGGCTACTCATAAAAATGTTGGTGATTCACTCACGCTGTCTCAATCTAGACTCGTTCAAGTTGTCTGTTTGTCGGGTTAATACATTGTCAAAATGCTTAGGAATTTTTTTTTCTCCTTTGCCAATTAGGTGCCCATCCCGTACACAATTTCTGGCTCCGCCACTGCCAGTAACCATGACGATGAACAATATAACCCTCACCACCTCTCCTCCCACCCCGGCGACTTCCGCCACCACCTCCAAAGGTCGTCGCTCCACTGCAGCTCTAACGCCGCCAACCACCATCACGACCCGTACCAAAACATGGCCGATTCTTGCTTCCTTGCAGCTCCCTCCCCTGGTCCCTCAACTCCACCATCCCCTTTCGATCCTGCGAAGGCTACTTCGGCAACAGCTTCACCACCTGCATCAACATCCTCGTCCCGCTGCTCCACTGAAAATCAAACTCCGATGCTGGAAACAATGGTGGTTGGTTCAGGTGCTTTATAGCGACACTTTGCGGAGCTCAATTTGCGAGGGAGCAAGGATGAAGATGAATCTGGAGAAAATTAGGATGTCCGCTGGAGGTGAGAGGTTGGAGAGCGTGATCGAGAGGAGAAAGGAGGAGGAGATAGGTGGAGAGAGAAGATGGGGCTATTGGAGAAATGACGTGGAGAGAAATGAGAGAGAAGATTATGCCATATAGATCTGACTAGGATGGTAGGTAAGCTTTCACATGCAAAAAGACCATTTTGCCCCTTAAAAACTAATACATGTTGAAAGTTATGATTTTTGAATTTTGGGTACTAGTTGTCAATATTAGAATCATGGGGTACTGGGTGCAATTGATCCCTAAGTATAAGGTGGTGAGTAAAATTAACCCCGAGATGGCTATAAGCCCAACTTGATTGGCCACTCAATTTTCAGTGAAGTTTGCTAACGTAATCTCTGAAGGCAAAAGAAGTATTCTTGATAAATTGTTCTGTTCCCAGACTTTCCTCCATTTTAGCTATAAGAAGATGTTAATTATTAGGAAGCCAAGGTGATGCAATATGGCTTAAAGCTGATAACCCTATAGCTATGACATCTTTTCATATTCTTGCATCACTCCAAAACTCACAAACAAGAGGGAAAAATTGGACTAATTTCGCCCAACACGTCGTACTTAGCAATCGGGTTCACTCGGCACACCAAACGCTGAACTTTCACACCCAACACCTCATACTTTAAAATCATGGTGCCCAGTGCCAAATTTTGGATAAACGGGCCTTTGACCATGTCTTTTTTAAAGACAAAATAATCACTTCGCTTATTATGTCTAAGGTGGCATTCAGATGTGGCATCTATATGCGCTCCACATGGAATACCTTATTTTTTATGAATAAATTTTTGTGGTGAATCTGACAATTCTTAACAACTCTTTTTTTAGCGAATACTAAATAAAAGTTAAAAAAAATAAAATTCAACAACTATTTATTGTCGCCATACAGATATTATAGCTATCTTCTTACAACTTGGTAGCAGTCAAAATGCTTTTGATTTTTAATATCCTGATCCCATTTGTAGCCAAAGCATGAAGGGTTGTGTTTGGATTGGAGTTCATTAGGTGCCATATATATCAGCTAAATATCAGTTAAAGAGTTTGCATCCTTAAGCGGAATATAAACATTTTTTTTTCCATGAACAACCCACTTCTTAGAGACATACTAATATATATATATATATATATATATATATATATATATATATCTATATCAACTCCATATAAGAGACAAAAATTTGGCTCACAAACAGTAGTGGCAAAGTAACATTTCTGTAACTATTGAAATGTACAAGGTAGGCACTGGAGAGGGAATTAAAGTTGATATAACATGCATTATTGGCTATACTTCATGCAGAATATTATTATGTTGATCTGCAATTCAAAGATAGCATATTTTTATTGTGCTATTCTAAATACTCAAGCTATATAGATTTAACCCAAGGGGTGGAAGAAATTACAGACACCTTGATGGATAACCTCAAGGCCGCTAGTTTCAATTCATGTATCAACGGACCATATAAATTAAAATTCTAACCATGAAACAAAAAAGAAAAAAAAAATGCTATGTAGATCTGCAATTCATAGCAAGCGGATTTTCATTTTAGCTTTCCCCAGTACTCATGCATGAGTGGCAATTTGCATATATGCAGTCTCCCATAGGCAGAGAAACATTTCTAAAAGTTCCCAGAATTTCCCTTATAAAGTTACGATATAAAGATTTACATTTTATTCCCAACAAGGCTGGTTTAAGGGACAATTCATCTTTAACGCAAATTAGGAGTGAGCATAACACGATGAGTATGCCCCAATAATTCTTGTTATTCCAATAAGAAAGAAATCACTATATCAGCCTTCATTTTGTTTCCAACAAGTCTCCTTCAAAAGGAAAAATAGTCATGAACAACACGATAAAGATCCTTATTTTCCCAAACAAGAAACTGGATTATTTCTCCTAAAATTTTCTCCTAAAATTTTCTAGATAAACTCCAAAAATAAAGTCCACCATTGATAGCAACAATTTGTGGCTAAAAATGGCGACTAACCATATGATCACACTACCTAGTCTACAGATAATGTGAGGCTCCAATAACTTGGCCCCAAATGCACCGCAGAATGACATAGAGGGCAAAGATGGCTCTTCTTAAGCCTATTTGAAAATACAATCTTGATGATAGGCGTGGGAGCAACGCGTTCGAGCAATTTCAACCTTAATTCTCAATTCTTCCAAACAGATTGCACATTGTTGTTTTTCCGATGTCAAAGGGTCGCCATAACCAATTTTCATCTTCTCCAACTCCTTGACAAATAACTGGGACTCTATAGTAGACCAATTTATGCCCTCAATCGCTTCTCCATAGCATTGTACAGATCTGTCAATAGTGACGTTAAAACCCGAAGGCACATTTACACCAACAAATGCGTGTATAGTAATGCAGTGCGCTACGTGCTTCTGCATGGATAAAGGTAGCCCACCGCCAGAAATGATGGGTGACACCGAACCCCATGGAATTCCGTCGAGGTGAAACTCGATCGCTCCTGCCAATGATGAATTCCCGGCTGGCTTTTTGTGCTATAAGGATGTCGCAAGATTCTTGTTTAATTATCCATTAAATTTGAAAGTATAGCACCATTAAGCCCTCATTAGTTGTGGTGTGATTAGAAATCGTGTCCTCCAAAACATGTATGTTTACAAGCTTCTGTGGTCATTCTTAAGAGTTTCCATCAACTTTCACAAACCTTAAAGAAAAACCCTATATACAAGTCTAAGCGAACTGAAGGGGTGGTGGAGATGGCAAGCGGTCTCGAGGAGTGACCTCGAGATCCCGTGTTCTATTCCCCATACCGATGGTTATATATGAATTGCAGTTCTAATATACCCCAATTGGTGTTATCAAAAAAAAAAGTCGAAGCGCTTGCGTGCCCACCCACACACACACACACACACACAGAGTTAGTTCTTCAAGTGAATCCTTGTCCAATTCAATAACCGAGAGGAAAGTTCAATCCATCCAGCTTTGGCCATAATAGGTTTCGAAGAAGTTAATAGTTATCAGAAAGTATTTTAATCAAAAACTTCTTAATTGTAATTGGCCCAAAATTTGTAAACCTTATAAAAGTAAAAAAAAAACTAATTTTTTAGCTTTTAAATCTCTAATAAATCTGTATACATACATAGGACGCCTATATTATAACTATTAGTACCTGTAAAGTAAAATCTTACAAATGTAAATTACAAAAAACTGTTTGTGAAAATTGAAGATTACTATTTTGAATTACAAATATTCTTTTCTTCTTATATAAGAAATATATATCAACCAAATATACCTTAATTCTTAAGAATGTTAAAATACAGTTTACGTAACAAACTATTATAATTAGTAAACATTAAACTCTAAAATAGTAAATTACCTCAAACTGTAAATTAAAAATCATATACTACTGTAAATGCTAAAAAATTAATTATGTTTATTATAAAAAAAATTGGTTGGTATAATTGGCTAGAGTTCGTAAACCTCGTAAAACTAGGAATCAATTCTACAGCTTCTAAACATTTACCTAATCAATATACTAATATATCAGGCCTTACTATTGATAGTTAACACCTCAAAAGTACTTTAAAATAACAAAATAAAATCTCATGAATGTGTATAGGAAAATTATTATCGACTCTATACAACTCACTCTGTCTAAAAAAAATTGCTCTGTTTTGACTTGGAACGCGTATTAAGGATATAATTCATTTCTCATTCTACTCAAAGAGAAAGGGGGGCATGAAGTGGGTCGGAAGAAAGGAAATAGTTGGTAGAGGATTAAATGTGGAGAAAGATAAGTAGAATCAACAAAGTGTAAACAAGGTAAACATAAAAAAATATTTTTAAAATCTTTCTTAATTTGAAAGGTGATCAAATTTTTTGAGAAAATTAAGTTTAAAAAAAATATATGATCAATTTTTTTCGGACGGAGGGAATATGATTTACTATTAAAAATTTGTAGATAAATGTTGACCTAATTTTAGCAAATCTTATTAAATTATGAAACAAATTTTACAACTTTTAAAACTCTGCATAACCAACATACTTATTATATATTAGACCTTAATTTATAGAGTAAACTACGAAAATCAATGCTAAAGACTAATACTCACAAATTACAAGTTTTTTGTTTTCTTTTTGCGCAGCAGCCACTATACAAACCGAAAATGACCAAATTCTTAAAAGTACTTGAAAATATCAAATCAATGGTTTAGTTTTTAGAAAATTAATTACAATTAAAGACGGTTAAAATATAAAATAAGAGGAATTAAACAGAACTTGACTTAATTTTAACTAAAAAAATACTTTAAAATGCCAAAAATGGCTGTATAATTCCAGAAATCAGTTTTTTTTTTTAGTAAACGACATCAATCTCTCAAATAGAAACATTATACTCCTTTGAACGCAAAAAAAAAAGTAAATAAGTAGTAAGTTATAGGCACTCCGCCTTATGAATAACATAACTGATCCTTAACCCTTTAGCAGCTAATAAAGAGTGAAAAAGCATATAAAGAGGTGCAATGAACTTTTTCCGTCCCAAACTTTTAGCAAATGGGATATAGGCAATGAACTTTTAGCGACAGAGTGTCCGTCGCTAAAAGTCTTTAATGACAGATTAGTCCATCGCTACAAGCCCAATTTCTTGTAGTGCCTCAACCTTTTTGCGTCGAACAAAGAGTAAAAAAGCATACAAATGGGTGATAATAGCCTATGTTATTCATTAACGTACAATATGGTAAGCGTTGGAACAGGTTCACCATGGGATAAAATTGCACTGACCCCAAAGAAAAAATAAAGACCATGAATCATTTTTAAGTTAATCAAAAAATTTTTAAAAAGAATATTACATCTTTTTCTTCAAAATTTTTTGAAAAAGAATAACTTGACGAATTATGTTTTTGGTAACTGAGAAAAGAACTATGTTTTTGGTAACTCTGAGGAAAAAAAAAAAAAGCTTTTCCAAGAAAAGAACTACTGTCTGTTTTTGGATTCCTAATCCTCTCAAGATTTGAACATTGGCGCCGACTTGTCTTGGTTTTTAAGCAGTAAAGAGGTCCCTCCACAGCAATTTATACAAGGCTCTGCGACTCTTCTTCTATGTGTTGTGATTTGGTATTTGGGCTGGTTTTAGAGTTGGAGTAGCAAAAGCGTGGTTGCTGAGAAGCATACAGGGATCTGGCCTTGAGTCTTGCATTACCAAGATTCCAGTTTCCTGTACAGTGGTGGCCGATGGCGAAAGTAGCATCAGGCCTTCAGTCTTGCATTACCAAGAATTGGACCAAGAAACGCAGACGTACAGAGAAGGTGGACAGCCGACGGTTGAAGCTCCGTTGCAGTGGCATCCTTGAAAGGTTGAGGGCTCATCCAACTGGGTGGGTATTCAGTAACCCAGTGGATCCTATAAAACTAGACATTCCGGATTACTTTTCTGTCATCAGTAGGCCAATGGATTTCGGCACAATAAAGACCAAGTTGGAAGACGGTATCTACATGAACCGTGAAGAGTTTGAAGCAGATGTCAGGTTGACATTATTCAATGCCATGACCTACAATCCTGAGTCTAATGCCGTTCATCTGATGGCGAGGAAGTTGAGTGAGTTTTTCGATCAGATTTCGAATGCCGCTAATGTGGATGAAGACGCAACTGCTCGTGGCTCTACCCACAAGAAGTTAAGGCTGAAGTTGGCCTCCCAAGGTCGTTCAAGTTGTAAGGTGACAAGCCAACGCAGCTATCGATATGATGCTTGTGCCCCTATATCCTCCACCAATAGTCTTTCCAAAGCACAACGAAAACCTGAAATCAGGTTCCCATCCGGCCTGTGCAAATCAGATTTTGAAGCGGATGGAGCTTCAGGTGGTATGGGTGGAAAACTTATGAGTTGCGGACCTGAATCATTAACTACCGGTGTTCCTACCAAAGAAAGTTCTGCTCCGAAGGCCCAACGTGTTGCAAATCTGATGAATCGCTTCGGACCCACAATCTTGAAGGCGAAACAGGCGGTCGACACGCAGTCTCATCCCGTACAAACCCAGCAGGAGAAAGAAAGACTACGTGCAGAAATCAGAGCAGCAGAAGCTGCAACAAGACGATGGGAAGAGGCAGAATTGAAAGCACAGCGACAAAGAGAGAGAGAAGCTGCACGAGATAAATTGGAGAAGATGGAAAAGACAGTAGAGCTGGACAATCTACAGGCCGAAAGGGACTTTGCGATTCTTCTTGGATGTAAGCCTTCTCGTTGTTTGCAGCAAACTGGGAGATTTGTCGCAGTATAAAAGGCTTGCTGGTTTGCTGCGATTCTGAACTTGATGGGTTTGTATCAATTGCTGTAAAAGAAAAAAAGAACTACATGGAGCTTGATCCCTCTAATTTTGGGGGTATGTAGGCAGCCTAATAAAATAAGTAGGTTCAGCTCTATTTTTTTTTAATACAATTTGCATTTTATGATGTTTGGTGTATAATATTGTTACGTTAACGCAACGCCTCGGTTGCCAAGAGACACGTTAAAAGGCTCCTCTAATTCCTTGGAGGCGCTGATGTATTGTTACTGTTACTTCAACTGAGAATGTTGTATCAATTACTGCAAAATATAAGTACTCTGTGGAACTTGATCCTTTTAAATTTCGGGGGTATGTAGGCAGCCTAACAAAAATAAATAGGCTCTCTCGTTTCGGTCTTAAAACTTTATTTTGTTCTTTTGGTTCATGATTTATTTTGTTTTAAGCCAAAGTATACACAATATAACTCCACCGTGCTAGACCTTGCACCTCTCGCGTACAATGTTGAAGTGCATGCACCTTCTTACAGCAACCGATATGTAGAAGAGAACAAAAGTCCCCATATATTGTCAAGTTTACCTGAGCCAACACCACTCTAATCACATTGTCGTAATCCAGCAAAGCGAATTTCTCCTCAGGAATAAATCCTTTTTAGGTCAAGAGTACTTCCTATCCCGTACGCTAATCGCTATTAGTGAACAGTCTCAAGGAATTAAGGAATAAAACCAAGTATGCAATGTAAAACCTCATTAAGTTCAATAAATCCTTTTGGTCAAGAGTCCTTGTACTTCATTAAGCTCAAAACCCAAGTATGCAATGTAAAACCTCAAAACATCAACTCGGAAAAAAATATATATATATATATATATATATATATATATATATATATATATATACAATCTATGCTTTCACACGTCTACAATTAGTGCATTAGCGCCTTATTGCAGATGCTCCAGGCTGAGCAGAGTTCTCTGCTCTAAACTGTAGGAAGGTCTTTTTTCCCACTGATCCATTGCTGGATAACATGCAAGCAGCTTAGGATAGTTGCATATTTCTGTCTAAAATGACGAGTATTTATCTCCTGCCAAATGCCATAGACTGTAACTGAAATAAATACTTTACATAATTCGGCCTTAAAACTCTTGCCTCTGCAATGTTAACCTGAGGGAATTACTAAGACTGTAAAATTAATGGAGCAAGTTTCACAATTCTTTAGCAAAAGGACAATGCTAAATAGATGACCGGCAGTTTCCTTTTCATTCGAACACCAAGAGCACCTATCATCTTGTAAAACATTCCAAGCATTCAATTTGCTCTTTCTTTAACCATCCTATGCATAACATCCATGGATCGATGGCGTATTATGGTACATGGCCACTGGCCAGTAAACCAGATAATCTCCCACCAAAAGGCAGCTGCAATTTTAGCTCTGATGCTTTCACAAGCTATTTTGAAAGTAAATTTCCACTAGGGTGGAGATCCCTTTCAACTTTATCATGTCGTTCAAGATTAGGCAAAGGCATAGCTCTTAATGCAGTGTTTATGCCCTAAAAAATTGAGATTTTATGGGAGGGAGCAACCGGTTATCCCCATTAATAAGCTTAGACACTTTAGCACCATCTCCAAACCTGAGTCATAGATAATTCTCTGGCCAAATTGAGTGAATAAAGGACCTACAAGAATCCATCTATCCATTCAATGCCAAGTATTTTTCCCATCACCCACTCGATAACCTAAAAACTGTTGAAATTGGGTTCTGAACTTCAGGATCTTGCACCAAGTCCAGGATACGGTCACAGGGAATTTAAATGTCCAAAGATGCTCTCTTTGATAATTTATATGTGACGCCGTTTGACCCATTATGAATTTTTTTATGAGCCAAATCCACCAAATGCTTACAGATGGCTACTTTATTCCTTTCCTACATTATTTTCACCCATAGACCTCCTCCTTATTTGGTAGACAAAGGTTTTTATATGTTACTTTTGCAGACGTACGGAGAAGGTGGACAGCCAACGGTTGAAGCTCCGTTGCAGTGGCATCCTTGAAAGGTTGAGGGGTCATCCAACTGGCTGGGTATTCAGTAACCCAGTGGATCCTATAAAAGTAGACATTCCGGATTACTTCTCTGTCATCAGTAGGCCTATGGATTTCGGAACCATAAAGGCCAAGTTGGAAGACGGTATATACACGAGCTGTGAGGAGTTTGAAGACGATGTCAGGTTGAAATTATCCAATGCCATGACCTCGAATCCTGAGTCTAATGCTGTTCATCTGATGGCAAGGAAATTGAGTGAGTTTTTTTATCAGATTTCGAATGCCGGTAATGTGGATGAAGACGCAACGGATGAAGACACAACTGCTCGTGGCTCTACCTACACGAAGTCAAGACTGAACTTGGCCTCCCAAGGTCGTTCAAGTTGTAAGTATATACGATGCTTATGCCCCTATATCCTCCATCAATAGTCTTTCCAACGGACAACGCAAACCTGAAATCAGGCCATCCGGCCTGTGCAAAACAGATTCTGAAGCGGATGGGGCTGGAGGTGGTCTGGGTGGAGAAACAATGCGTTGCGGACCTGAACCCTCAACTACCGGTGTTCCTACCAAAGACAGTTCTGCTCCGAAGGCGCAACGTGTTGCAAATCTGATGAATAGCTTCAGACCCACAATCTTGAAGGCGAAACAGCCTGTCACACGCAGTCTCATCCCTTACAAAGGCAGCAGGAGAAAGAAAGACTACGGGCAGAAATCAGAGCAGCAGAAGTTGCAACAAGACTGCGGGAAGAGGCAGAATTGAAGGCACAGCGGCAAAGAGAGAGAGAGAGAAGCTGCCCGAAATAAATTGGAGAAGATGGAAAAGACAGTAGAGCTGGACAATTTACAGGCCGAAAGGGACTTTCAGATTCTTCTTGGACGTTCGCCTTCTAATCATTTGCAACAGACGGAAGATTTGTCTTAGTTTAAAAAGGCTTGCTGGTTTGCCAAGAGACAGGCAAAGAGACTCGTCGGTGCCGCAGATCATGGTTAGAGTTGCTTTTGGTTGAAACTCCTGCATTCTGAATTTGATCGGGTTGTGTCAATTGTTGTAAAACAAAAGAATGGAGGATTGCTTGGAATTTGCTGCCTACCAAACAACTTTTGGCTAGATTTAATCCTGATTTAGACCCTGTATGCCCGTTATGTGCTCTAATGCCAGAGACTTCAACACATCTGTTCATCAACTGTAGCATTACAAGGCTTGTCTGACACTTATCAAATTTTGGATGCCGACCTCCACAAATAAGCAATGATCCTATTGCTTGGCTCCATTTCTCTCTAAAACCTCCTACCAGCCCCAAGGAAAACCAGATTAAATATACTCTTTTTGCCGCAACTTTCTTGGATCTCGTGTGGTTTGCAAGGAATAAACTCATCCACGAGGACAAACCGATAGATCCTCTTATCCTTGCAGGTAAAGTAAATTCGGCATCGCTGAGCCACTTTGAAGCTTGGAGCAGCTCCAACAATCTACATCAAATTTCTGAAGGCTGGTCTGCTCCTCCTTGTGGATGGCACAAATTCAACTTCGATGCAGCTACTCGAGGCTCTGTATCATGTGCTGCGGTCCTTTGCCGCAATTCTTCTGGAGTTTGCGAATTCGGGTACACCGAGCTTATTTCAACCAGTGACCCCGAGGTATCGGAAGCTTCGGCAGCCCTCCTGGCAATCCGCTTGGCAGTCCAATCCCAAAAGCCCAATGTCATTTTCGAAGGTGATGCTGCTGTTGTCATTACCTCTCTAAAGAAGTCCAACAAGTCTGAACACTGGAAAACGAAACCAATCTTCGATGAAGCCCAGATCTTGCTGAAAGATCTCCCTTGTTGGGAGTGTAGTAATATTCCTAGAAGTGCTAATTCGGCGGCGCATAAGCTAGCGGCGGAAGCCTTTCATTGTAATTTTTTTGCTTTTGTTCCTTCGTCGTCCAATCTTTTGTCTAAACTGGATGAAGTTTAGGAACAACCTGTAATCTCTTTCCTTTGTTTCACAATGTTATGTCAGCCCAATTACCAAAAAAAAAAAGGAACTACGAGGAGCTTGATCCCTCAAATTTTCGAGGGTACGTAGGCAGCCTAATAAGATAAAAACAAACTTTGATTCCTACTCGAGTTGTAAGAATTTTCCTCCAAAAACAAATTTTGACTCCTAATAAGATAAATAGGTTCAGCTCCACTTGTTAACAAAATATATTATGTGGTGCTTTTGGGTGTGTGAGTATTGTCGCGTTGCTGCATTAGGATTGTAGTTATGTTAACGCAGCGCTTCGTTGGGTTAGCTTTCATTATATAATGGTACTTAACGTAATGTCGGTCGCTGTGAGATGGGCTAGAAGGCTCCTCCGATACCATGGACATATGTCGGAGTAAATGTGGAACCTTGATCGGTTTTTAGTTTTGGGTTAGCTTTCATTTTTTATCTTCCATGGACATGCGCTACAAAAAAAGGGGTTTGGCGACACTAGAAAAGTGTGGTTAAGTTAGGGACGCTTCCACTAAAGTGCCAATTTTTATTTGGCGGCATTATCTTGAAAATGTCATTAAATTAGCGATCCTTCTATCAAGTGTCAATTTTGTTTAGCGGCATTATCTAGCAATGCTTCCGTTAAAGTGACAGTTTTATTTAGCAGCATAATATTTGCAACGTCATTAATTTAGCGACACTTCCATTAATTGTGAATTTTGTTTAGCATCATTAACTTATAAATGTCATTCCTATTTATGGCACTTTTAAGCAATTGTCACTAATTTTTTCGTCCGGTATATTGTGAAATTTGTTAAAAATACATTAGCCTAACACTCGTAATAGCAATATTTTTTTCCAAAAAATGACGTGAAAGTCAAATATATTTTGTCTAATCCTGCTCCAATCCAACACGAATAATGAACAATCAAGTCAATTCATCGAGCTTACAAACAAGCTAATGGCATTCATCAACCATATCATATCAACCATTCACATCCTAATTACATAACCTTCCAGAAGTTTTCAATTTCAAAAATATATAAATGTAATGTCATTGAACAACCAAACCTAAAGATATACACATCTCAAATTGCCATCATAGTGCATATTGGTTCTTTTAAGTCTAACGAAAGCATTGATGCCTTCCCGACATATAAACCTGTAAATAAATAAAAAAAAGTCAAGAAAGAAGGTTATTAACATAAGTCGAATTGAACCAAAAAACTAGTCGGCAAATAGAATGCATTAACAAATGTAAAGACTCCTCTAAGTACCACCTTTCATTCTTGCATAATATTTTGCAAATTTTTCAAGTGACGAAATTCTTCTTTACTTTTTTGTGTTGAGAATCCCGAACAATTAGATCATATGTAAATCATTAATTACACAAAAAAAGAGACAGTCATATGAAAAATAATCAACTCAAGTAAACATTTATGCAAGTTCAACCATCATACGATGCAAACAGAGAAGCATAAAAGAGATGAAAAAAGAGAAATGCATTATCCAAACTCTCAAAACAAATTAAAGATAGCAAAAAAGATGGGAAATAATTTGAGAGAAGAAAAGAGTATTAGAGACGTAATGCAGAGTTGAAGCCCTTCCAGTCAGAAGCAAGCGATGAATGCCTGATCTCATTTTCCTTATTTTCAGCATGGCAAAATCAGCATCAAAATTTTCTGATGTCTGCTCTTTAACATGTGCAAGATGAAATGTTTATATTCAATCTAATAACAATCCCATGGGAATTTTATAATCGCCCCACTCCACATTCTGCATATGTCACCACCAATAGCCGAGGCAACACAATCTGTGTAACTAGCTTAACTCGGCCTAGTACTGGATTAACGTTGCCTAAACTAAAAGGGAAGTCCTGTCATCTCATCATGATGAAGTTAGTTACTGAGGAGCATTGCAAACAAATCCTACTGGTTCTACTAAAGAGATCAATTAAGGCAGAGGAGACCAAGGTCGACAGCCGATTCATGGCGATTGCATCCTGTTGACCTCACACACAATCTGGCCCGTGCAGAAGAGCTAACCTCTGCGGCGGTGATGATATTCCAAAGTCAGGAGGATAAAATTTGATGTCACCGGAAGGCGGAAACTCTTGAATATCTTACCAGCACTGGAATCTATCTTAACTGCCTGAGATGGACCACTACTCGAGAGACCCGAAAGGCAGCAAATAACCAAAAATTAACCACAGAGATCAGCAGCCCTCTCCCTTATCAGAACACACAGCATAACTTAGGCAAGCGGGTTTTAATTGTACCTAAGGCACAAAATATCCATGGTTTATCAAACACAAACAAGAAGGGGGAGGAATCCCAAGGAAGTGCGGTTTTTATCCTGATCTCACACTCTGGACAATTTATTAGGCTCTCAACCCGAATGATTTACTCTTAAGTCTAGAACAAAACGAACACCTAAAAACTGGTTTTTGTACAATATACTTCACATTAATATATCAGTACATCCAAGCCGTGAGTAAGAAGTATGATTTATGATATTGGTTTTTATTCTTATTGCAAAGGCATCGCCTATGTTGGGAAATGGGAAGCAGTATAAAATAAGTAGAGAGAATCTCACACGTTAAATAAAGCACACAGTAAACACATACATGCAGAATATGAAGGAAATTTCTAAGAGAAATCCAAAGAACCTTGAGGCAAGTTTGGATGAAACAAAGTCAAACCACTGCCCAGCGATGGGAACAGATCTACGCTAGTCTTCTCCAAAACAGCAGCATAAACCTTTACATCATCTGTAGAAAGTTGATCCCTGTAATTGGTAGCCGATTAACCAAAGAACAATCCGATACACATTACATACAGTAGGCAGCCAGACAAAGAATAATAGAAAGATATGTCAAACATGTATATATACCTGGACATATAAGTTTTCCGGGAAAGGAATTCATTGAGGGACTTGAGACCAAGCACTGTGTGCAGATTGGCGAAGGTAACAACGGCTCTGTTTTTTGCTTCTGTTTCTTTTGCTTCGTTACGGTTTCCATTTTTACTAAAGGTGATGAAGTGGTAGCTGAAGAAATGGTGGTATGGGATCATGGGTGATATGGTTAGAGGTTATGGGGTAGGATGGTTATACTTAATGACAATTATCAACTATTTATTGTATTTAGGAAATAGGAAAATTGATTGTTTGGGCCAATTAGATGCTGACACTTGTATTAGTTGTTGCTAGAAAAAGGGATTTGGGATTTGAAGGCAAAGAAGGGGACGAGAAAATCCAAATACATAAGATAGATGTCCAAAAAGGTTAAGATGATTTTGGAATATTTTTACAAAGAATTGCAGGAATAATTCTTGTGGTTACTCTATGAACTTTCAAAACAAAAATAATGGAAAATGGAAAAACAAGATTTGATAGATAATGTGATACTTGATTTATATTGGATTTCTACAACAGAATTTCAGATATTCACAACAATAATCACCCACTCTTACTACAGTCTGAGCAGGCAAGGAATCACAATGGAATTCAGCATTCTGAGATAAGAAACTTTCAAACAAACATTTGTAAGCACACAATAAGAAACAAGACTTTCTAATTAGTAGTTCTGAAGCTTGGCAACTAGTTTCTAATTAGTAGTTCTAAAGCTTGGTAATCAGAAAACAAACATCAAGTTTATGTCGCTTTTGGAGCATTTTAGAGTTACTTCAAATAATTACTAAGTTGTTTGCCACAAGCTTAGCTTCAATTATCCACCACAGGAGCCAGAGGTTTTTTATTCCGCCACTACACACATTAACCTCGATCACATTCATTCGAAGTCTGAATTTATTCATTTCTCTCGTCTACTTCATTGACCCCAAACAGTATTTAAACATCTATGTTCAAGCTTTGTTTGTTCAGTTCAACGTAGTACTAGATATGAAATTCAATGAAGTATATGCCATGCTGGTTATGAACACAGCTACTGATGCCCCCATTAAAGTTGCTAACTCCCGGACGCATTTTAACAAAATATAACAACCATAAACATGTACTGACGAGTTCACACATTATAATAACCAGGAAAAGAAAATTATATCAAAGAAAGAAGGCAACCTGAGAACGAGGGCAAAGGAAGAGGTCCAGAATTTCCTCTTTAACCTTTATGTCTATATGACCTAAGACTAAGAGACTATGTCAAATAACATGCCAACTAATCACCAATGTGTCTTATGTTTTATTTGCTTGTCCTCAAAATTAGATTTTACACTGAAAAAGTTAGAACCCTAATGAAGAACATTGAGCGCGAGCATACGACCATGACACTTTGGTAATGATTCATGACTGCTGGGAGAAACTAAAAATGCAGGAAAAAGCAAACAAAAAGCTGCAACTTTGACCTTTTATACACAAATTCCTTTCGCCCCTGGAAAAATAATTTAATAAGTTCTTTCTTCCCAGATTTGCCTTGCATAATTTATCACTATCTGTTCCCTGGAGAGCTTCTCAGCTTGTTTGGCCATCATGATTTTTCAATTTCAATTTCAATTTCTCAGCTTGTTTGTGCAATTTCATATTAACTTCCCGAACAGTACTATAAGAATCAGTACTGAACATCCCCCCTCTGAAATTATGATACCAATTGGCTACATATTTCACTCTTATCTAAGGTTAGGTGATGGTCACAGTTAATCTAAAAGGTAACACTATTATGGACAATAATCACATACCAGGAAATTGGACAATAACCTGTAACCATTTAAAGCCCTCCCCAAACCAAAACTTACAATGTAACTGTTACAGTATTCTTCCTCTCTTTGTTGATCAAGCGAAAACATGGGACTTATATGACTTTATTATCTAAAGTGGTCTCTCTTTCACGAACATAAGAAACAGGAAGGATGTCTCTTTCAAAAAGTAGAAAAGGGTAGATGACACATCACAGACAAAAAGTAGAAAAGGGTAGATGCACACACTAGCATATTTCCAATAAACTGCTCTAACTGTGGGTAATTAAATTTCAGATTGAGCTGACATTGACATCCTTATTTGTCTTTCAGTCCTAGAGAAGTGAAGCATTCTGATATCCACTAAATAACAAAGGATAGAGAACACTATATCAAGTTCAAAAATATAATAAGACATGATCGGGATACTGATAGATGATATCCAGGATAAGGAATGATTATCGTAAATATGCAAGTATTAAAGTCAGGACATGAGTCTGCAACTACGCAACATCACCAACTGGTTTAAGATCAGAGCTTACATGACTCTCAGTCTGTATCTCTGATAAACGCAGGACGCATTCAATGTGACCGTTCTAGGAATAAAATTATTAGGCATTGGACATATAAAGTCAAGAAAGGCAACTCGCAAGGCATAAAACCTAGGGAAAATTGGGAAAAAATGGGTTTTTGGGTTAAATATTTGGGGTTAATGGGTTTTTTTGTGAAAGTTGTGAAAAGAGGGTTCCAAGTTGTGAAATTTCTGAAAGGTGGGTTCAGTTGTGAAAAAATGGGTTTTTAGAAAGATCAAAATGCCCCTTCCCCACACTAAACCACTACTTCGTTCCCTCCGCCCACTCTTTCTCCTTGATCTCCAGTCAGAAGAGTTCCCCCCAATCAGAGACCACTTCATCCCTTCCCTCCAATTCTCCCTACCCCACTCCATCTCCCCCCCCCCCCCCGCCAACCACGCAGGTTACCCCACCCCCTTCACCCCCTTCCCATATTTCCCCCCAACCGCGACTGTCCCCCAAGCCGAGACTCCACGCACGGCCATCTCCCTCCTCCAAGCTCGGCCGTCTCCTCCCCGCACCCAGCACCGCCCCCACAGCCCGGTCCTCCATCCCCTTCGCCCAACCCCTCAGCCCCCAACCACCACGTAGTGGTGGTCCTTCCTCCGTCCCCGCTGCTGTAGCGGACGCCGTGTCGACAAAATCAAGGATCGCTTCATGCATGTCGCTGTAGAGGCACTGTAGAGGCATCCCGAAGCTCGACCTTGGTGCGCGCCACTGTAAAGGTACCCCTTCTTACATTTTTTGAGTGATCAGCATGTTTCTTCTACGTTTGTTCCTTCGCGCGCCGCTGTATATCCCCACTGTTTACTGTTGTTTCTGTTCTTGTGTCCCCGTCTATTTTGGCAAATTCCCATGCTTCCGTACTTTGGCATGCATATTGCTTCAGTCGTAACAACTGAAATATAGGATGTACTTTGTCGTTAGTAAGATTGGCTCTCTGTCAATCTTCGAAGTTAATAGGATCGCATGGGTTTTTTGAAATCAATTAATTTGGTCTTCCTAGATTACCCTTCCCGCCAAAATTGTTGACCCTTGTTCTGGTACAAGTCGTTTTCTGCAAGAATACAAGTACGGTTATGCAAAAACACTAGTCAGTTATGCAAAAACACTAGTCAGTTTGTGCAGATATTTAAGTCTTATATCGAGCGACGTGACTTTAAAACTCTATGCTCGAGACTAAAAGGTTGAAAAGCCATTCACGATCTACGTTACGAAAATTTTATGCTGGTATGCTTCAGGCAGCATAGTGCCTGTGAAGAGGTGAAGTCATGATGGCTCTGTTTAGGTGTCACTGTGGCATAAGAAGCTTGCTGTGAAGAGCAGTATTAGCTGCTCAAATCAATTCTTTTGCTGTTTCTTGGTTATGGCATGCCCAAGAAAAAACAAACCTGAATTACTGATGCCTAGAAGTGCACATAGTTTGCTTGCAGCAAGATGTGTCCCTTATGCAGGCACACATTGATTTAGAGGTCAACCAGGTTGGGTTTGGCGTCATTATGCATATCTCACTTGGAATACTATAAGGGCCCCAGAGGAAGAGTTAACGTTTCGACCTGATCTCAGCCAGTGGTACACACCTCATTCCGGAAAGATTCATGCAACAAACTAAACCTTGTTGCATGAATCTTTCCAGTAATTCCTTCTGCTTCCCAATATGTTTAAGCTAGCATCAATTAAGGAGCATTTTACGGGACATTAGGATTGAATGCTAATTTGGAAAACTTGGTTTTAGTGATACATCCCGCATAAGATAAAAGTGGTATTAGAATATTCTACACACTAATGTGTGACTACACATGACAAGCATGCATTCTAATCTACTTTGCGTATTATTTACACAGTTTGCAATCTAATTATGTGATTTTTTGTTTAATTACTCCTATTTATACTATCACAAAACGAATGTTCGTTAGTTAGTTATATGAAATCTTTAGCATCAAGCATATGTGAGAGAACTAAAGAAAATGCCTTGAAATAGTCATGCCTTGATGTATGCATCGTTCAGTTAGGCAATAAAGACCGAAGCAATCCTAACATTTCTATTCTCGAGAATATAAGCCGATGTAGGAGAATATAAGCCGATGTAGGAAACATCAATGGTGAATAATTAACGCCCTAAAGTTTACCAAGTATGTTAACATGTTACTCTATATGAGCAGATTTTAAATATGGTCGAGTGCATGTAAGTTGCTTTTAACGCGACATTAGTGCTGTTAAGGCAATCTGAGACGTGTATATGATGTCAAGTGTCTTCTGAAGTTGGTTAATATTGGGAAAATTAGGAAATGAGGGGTTTTGGGGTAAATTTTTTAAAAAATGTGGGTTTGTTTTGAAAATTTAAGAAAATATGGGTCTACTTTTTATAATTTATGAACAAGGGTAGAGGTTAAGAAAATATGGGTTTTTTCAACTCCTTTAAATTGCTCTACCTTGTACCCTCCCCCATCTTCCCCTCCAAATCACATTTGACATTCGTGCAATACATACATGCCCCACAGCCCCTCACCCTCCCACCCCTATCCTTCCCACCCCCACCCCATGCGCCACCCTACCCCCACCCACCCATCCACCAAGTCCCATGTTAGATTTACATTACTGTATGGGGCTACTTTGTGGGTCAAATGGCTTCTACCACAATCAGAGCCTTCAAATAATACTTAGCTACCTTCCCTACACCTATCTTGAGGATTATAGGAATAAAACACTTTTCTCCTTCGAAGTAAATAATCCATACCCAATTCCGGCTTTGCACATGTTCATGATGCTCATAAAAATAATTTACTACCAAGCAGATGCAAGTGTATTTAAATGCAACTTCTTGTTGCCCATCATCTGTTATCAATCGCAAAAAACCATACTATAAACGCTTAATACAAAACAGAGAAACAATATAACATCAAACTCGTTGCCGTCTAATAAGTATAAAATCTGAAAGTAAACAAAACAAAAACATGATAGAAAGAAGAATATCCACATGAATCAAGGTCCATACAACAACATTAGTTTGTTGTCCAGTAGACTAAATGGGAGCGGAAGGGCTGTAATGGTGGTTTTTAGCACTCAGTATTGAGCTTTAGGCCATCCCCTGACTACGGATTTAGAGTATTCAGCTTTGCTTGGACATTGCTAGCTGCATCACAAACCACTCTATCACCATATTTGTTCAAACAAGGGCCAACATGGCACGCGACCAATGGAGTATCCTTTATTCTATTTGCTTATGTTGCTTTTGTAGCCAAAAAGAACATGGCATCACTCAGATAAAGGATATGCATGGCTGATTTTGAGCAAGTTAGAGAACAAGAAACAATGCTAGTTCAGGCACTTAGACACTTGGTGACATTTAGTGTATCTTGCTTATGGCAGCTAAAAAATATTATTAATCGTGTGCTGTGATTAAGTTAGTTCGTTTGTTGACATCTTTCTTACTTTGTAACATATGTTAATCCTGATAATGATGAGGATGATCTTAAATTGGAATGAAAGGGAACTTGACTAAGATAAGTGATCATGCTGCAATGCCTATGTTCTGTTTAGATTTCCAAGTGGTGCTTGTGAGGTTGGTTGTTTGATGAGGAAAATAACCTTTATCCTGTTGCACCTAGAGACCGACAGTATTCAAGAACAAAAGACAGTTATGAATGGCTCAAGCTTGACACAAGTCTTTTTTTGCAAGAATGCAATTATAGATATGCAAAGATGGTTGTGAGTTTATGCAGCTATTCAAGTCGTTTCTAATCTTGCGACTAATAAAATCGAAACTTTGCCTAAGTAATAGCTTATATCATAGCACAATTGGATGTAGATATGCCTGGTAAAAACATGGTGCCATTTTGCAGTGACGAAACCAGTACTTCCTACGGAATCCTATACACGTGGTGCCATTATGGTGTAGCATGAATTTTAGTACCATTGACAGTGACGCTAGCCCACTTTCCAAATGACGAGCTTTAAAAACTCCAAAACCACGTCTTCATTCGCAAATAGGGCTAAGTATCTATTAAATTAGGTGCACGAGAAGAATCGACTTGAATATTTGCATAAAATGGCAAGCATCTTTGCATATCAGGACTTGCACTGTTGCATAAATTGACTTGTCAAGGACAACTTGCCAACCCTATTACCTTCTTTTTTTTTTCGGTGTGTGTTTGTTGTCCTACGGCAGAGTCAAGCGTGCTCTACTATAAGCTATTCTCTTTGGCAAAGTTTCTATTCCATTGGTTGTAAGAGAAGAAATGACTTGATTATCTGAAAATACGGACAAGCACTTTCACACAACCATACTTGTAGTCTTGCAGAAAATGACTTGCATCAAAGTAAACCATGTTTATACCCTATATGTTTAATAACAAGCCCGCTGCGTTTTGTGTTTGTTGTCCTACGGGAGAATCAACTTCCTAAGAAAATTTGGACCGTTGATGTGACTACTAAACTTGATCGAATGTGGATTGGTCTGATGTCACTGAAGAGGAGGGCGTAAACTTTAATATAGCTCCAACGGAGCTGTTATTAGAAAAAAGTACGTTACAGATTAAAGGGTGTCCACAGCACAGAGAAATGAACACACAAAACACACCTTAAGCTAGCTCGGAATTATTAATGCGTGTGAAAATCTGTGATTCTATGGTCCCCTTTCCTTACTCAGCTACGGAACGACCTTGCTTGGGTTTACATTTAGATAAGTATGACAAAGAAAAGGCATACTGAAACGACCTTACAGTCAGGTAATGTGTAACCTCTCAAGTTAAGGAGATACAACTGGATCTCTGGAACAAGCTGGACTTCAAAGCATGCAGATTCTGATCTTCCCACTTTAGCCCAGGTGAGTTACAGATGAATCCAGGTTTCGTGCATGGGTACCATGAAGAGTTGCCCATGTATAATCAGAAAAATTATAGGAACATAATCTTGAACCCAGGTAGTTCATCATGTCACTAATAGATTTTGCGTTTGGATGAAGGAAACGCTACTCATTTGGGGTGACAGAGACAGTGTCTTCCCTCTGCCACTGGCATATCAGTTGCAGCGGTATAGTAATGTAAATCTACTGTGGGACTTGGGGGTTGGTGGATGGGTGGGTAGGGGTAGGGTGTCGCATGGGGTGGGGGTGGGAAGGATAGGGGTGGGAGGGTGAGGGGCTGTGGGGCATGTATGTATTGCACGAATGTCAAATGTGATTTGGAGGGGAAGATGGGGGAGGGTACAGGGTAGAGCAATTTAAAGGAGTTGAAAAAACCCATATTTTCTTAACCTCTACCCTTGTTCATAAATTATAAAAAGTAGACCCATCTTGCATGCCGTAGAAGTGTGCTTTGATTCATTTCCCGTCCTGTCAATATAAGCTTATTTGGCAACTCACGCAACACAGAGATTTTGAGTACAAATTCTCGCACGTGAGGGTCACTTGGAATTTGTGGGAATCCATAAATCTTCGCATCGTCACAACCATGATAGCATAACTCCAGATTTAGGTGGTTGAGAGACACTAAGGGAAGATTTCATCTTTGCCAGGGACATGATATATATATATTCTTGAGCCAGCCGATCTTCCATCCGATACATTGGACAATCTGTTTGGTTGGCCATAATCCTTTTTCGTGTGTAGTCAGTATTGCTATCGACTTGCCCAATTCACCTGTTATGTGGTTTGATCATCCAGTGTCGTTGTTCATATCATGTAGTCGGAATCATCCCTCCGTTTGCTCCTCTAACAAAACTGGTATAGACCTACCAATTCACGCGACTATGGGGAAACCAACATCTTCTTGAGTTTCCATAAATACAACCTCTTTCCATCGAACGTACTTAATATCTGTCTTTTCGATAAATTGGTCTTCGACATTTGATATATATGCTCCCCATTCGACCTTCACCTCGGTGGTTATAAAAATTCGGAAACGTTGTGTTTGTGAACACGGTATTACCTTCATCGAACGTCGGTTTCGGCAATCTTCCATCTTTAGTACAGCCGAACTATATTAGCTTACGTTTCATGGTCATTCGGACTCCTTACTTTGTATATTTTACCGTTATATGTACTATGTGTATAAAACCATTCCAATTTTGCAATATGGGTATGCATGATCACGACAGTCGCGTTGTATAATGTAATGCATAGTTTTTTGATAATTTGATATGTGCAGATACTAAATGGGTAGCGTTAAGGAGTTGTTCTGCTACTGCCACTGGGGGGGTGTTCGACGCAGTGTTGCTGGTCGAATTGTCGTAGAGGGAGGAAACAGCCAGCTGCTATATGTGGATGAAAGCACATTGTACGATCAATTTGTAGCTGAGGCCTGTGATGCGTGCTCTATTGATTCACGCAACAAGTCATTTGTGTTTTGCACAAATGAAGAGACGGGGCAGATGGTGTCGTTGCAAAACCAGCGGTCTTTGACGCTAATGTTGCGTTTACATTCAGGAGCCAACATCCACGTTTTCATCTCCGATGGCATGCCGAATGGGGGACAATTACCGGATGCGATGTAAGAGCTTTAATGCTTGTTTTTTTTTTGCTTTCCCTAGTATGGTTGAGGATGTTGCTAACACCTAAATTCATTTTTGTAGGGTGTCAAATCATTGCTCACACTCAGTGTCTCCTGTCCACTGTGCGGGTGAAGCAGCTCATCTTCACGATCCCAGTCAGGCAGGCCCACTTCCCAACACGCTTGTCGTTAGTCCAATGAAGCACGTTTCAGCCTCACCGATACATGAACTCCGCGGTACCAACAGCGATAGGGAGACAAGTCCAGCCCCCTCCGGTCATGATCATGTGGTTAACGATGCTGGGATGGAACTACGTTCAGCCTGCTTCGAACCAGAGTCTCTACAAATATATGATCCGCCCGAAAATCATGTCATAGATGGAACGATTATTGCTTCGCATGTTGACGACATTCATTTTCAGAAAGGAAGCATATTCCAGGATACTAAAGCATTTCGGCGCTGCCTATACTTCCTTACGCTGAACAAGAAATTCAACTGCAGATGGAAGGACAACAACAAGGGTTACCTAAGGGTAATATGCAGCATTAAGGGATGTCCATGGTATCTAACTGCCGCGTGCACTGGTGAATCAACGTACGTTAGAGTAATAACGTACACGGCGACTCACACGCACAACATGGGTGATGATGCTAGTTACGTCCCCGTTGTGAAGGCAAAGTACCTTGGGGAGAAGTTTAAAAGGAAGATCGTTGAGAGCCCCGATTTCAGCCCTAACAAGATTCGAACCATCTTCCACGAAGATCACAAAGTTCGTATGTCTTACAATCAGGCTTGGAGCGTGAAAGAGTGGGCTAAGGCTAGCATTGAGGGCGGTGTTCCAGCCCAAGGTTATGCATACGTTCCATGGTTATGTGAACGCCTGACTGCTGCAATTCCTGGGACACGTGCTACGTACCGGACAGCAACTGAAGACAATCACCGGTTCAATCAATTGTTCGTAGCGTATGGTACGTCCATAGCTGGTTTCCACGCTGCATGCAGGCCGTTGATTTTCATGGACTCCTGCTTTCTCAAGAACTTCTATAAGGGTTGCGTTTTCTCTGCTTGTGCTTTGGACTCAAACAACGGGTTGTATCCGTTGGCATATTCCATAGCATCCGCCGAGAACGATGTTGATTGGCATTGGTTTCTGAGTGAGCTGCGAGAGGTGCTGGACAAGGATACCGAATTTGTGTTCATGACGGACAGGAACAAAAGTCTAGTCGACGGCATCGCCAAGCTGTTTGGGCCTGATTGCAATTCCCATTGTCTTCGTCACCTAAAGGAAAACTTCCGCAAATACTTGGTGAAGAATAACGGATGGAAAACTAAGAAATGCAATACGGCATTGGAACTGTTGGACAGACTTGCGAGAGCCCGTGATCATAGGCAATTTATGCACCACTACGGTGAGATGTGCAAGCTGGACAAGAACTTCTCCCTTTGGCTCGAACAAAACAAGCCACAGCATTGGGCTAATGCTTATTTCCCCTTTAGAAGGTGGGATTGGTTATCCTCAAATCCAGCCGAATCGTATAATGCATGGCTTGGTAAGCATCACCTCCGAGACTTAAATATCCATCGTTTCATCAAAGAGCATGTGGTCATTCTTACATCTTTCTTAGCTGCCAAAAGCGAGAGCATTTCAAAGTGGCGTGCACCTGTTGGTCCCCGAATTGAAGAAAAGATTGAAAAATCTAAGAGCAGGGCTCTTTCCCTTATCAGTAGGTGTATGTTCAACCAAACCTTCACTGTCTCCGACAGCCATAATAACAACTATGCTGTGGATTTGTCAAAGGGACATTGTAGTTGCCAGGAGATGGAGTATACAGGGATTCCTTGTCCACATGCCATGGAAGTCCTTCCCAAGTCCGGGATGAGCGTTTATGACCTTGTCGACCCCGTCTTCCTGGTTGACCAGCAAAAGCTTTTGTTCGAGCATCAAATTCCTCCTGTTCCGACCTCCGATGAGCCGACATTTGACCAGATCTGTAAGGACATCGAGGAGGATGGTAGAATAGGCAATCCCAGAGGCCTCTTCCTCGTGCAGCCACCAAGAACCAAGCGGCCTGCAGGTCGCCCACGCACTACTCGGATAGAGTCGCAATTTCAGGGCAAGAGGATTTCCCGTTGCTCGCGTTGCAATCAATCTGGTCACAATCGTTCGAGTTGCAAGAGTGCAATAAATGGAGCGGGCACCAGCTATGTCACAAACAACCATGAAGTCTAACCGAGGTAATTGCCTTTTCATTTTGATCTTATCTGATGCCTAGCTATAGTTTTATCCTCTAGTCTTCCATTGTGATGCGTTGAATTGATACATTGGCTCAAACACGCCCCGTCCTTTGAAGCATTTCATTTAATCGTTTAAACTGCAACTCTGGGGAATGCACATTAAATCTCATTTCGAATACAGTCCTGAATTATGTTTAATTAAGCATGCTCTGTCACTTCAACCCCTTCATGTCTTGTCCTGTTTACATAGTCATGTAAGCATGTCAATATATTTAGAAACAGGTAAAATCAGAAGTGCAATGGTGTTATGCTTTAGCCCGTGAATGCCCAATCGTTCAGGGGCTCTCACAAATGTAACATTGGCCTGTTAGCCCTCCGGAAGGACGGTCATTGAGTCCACAACTGCACTGTTGGGGGCTGTCAACCCAGGTGCCTAATTGGTGCCGAAGATGGCATTTATCCGTGTGCTATAGCCCCCTCTCAATAGATAATAGCCCACAGTTCCTTGGTTGTAGTTCAACGCTGAACCGCCCGGGCCGGTTAACTATGGAATGCACCAATTACTAATATTTATACATTAGAATCGTTAACATGCTACCCATGCGTAGAACAAGAGACGAATATGTTGGAATGTACACAGTTGAAATTCATAAGCTGTATGCAATCGCTGTAAATTGATTCATACGTTATTACTATTATGTGCACCCTGTCTACCTTTACGCTAGAGTTGTCGTGCATCTTTACAATTATTTCCCATTGCTTTATGTAATTGATATTAAATTCTTCCAAAGTGCTTTTTGGGTACGAAAAGGATAGTCCTTTTTCAATATTGTTGCGAGGTGTCTTGAATGAGGTAAGCTGTCATTGGCATCAGTTGGTGAGTTACATATCCTTGAATGAATATGAACCGAGTTATTTTTCAAATACCATGGACAGTGACTTGTCTTGTCTTTGACAAAGTAATAGCTGAGTAATGGTTTAAAGGGAATTTTGCAAGATGTTCTTACATAGTTCCGTTGGTACTCGGCCAACAGAGAGTGCTCAAATGTATGCAATCAGCAACTATTGATATAGCTACTTAGTATATTGGAAGCAGTTGTTGGTATATATTACAATATAACTCTGTATCTTACTGAAAGAACATAAAGCATGATTGTTCTCCTTAGCAGTGCTTATTTCCTAGTTCCCCTCATCATTGTAGTTGCTCAAAATATGTACCTTAGATTATGAAGTCATTTAGACAGTTAAGATATCTTGATGCAGAGAAACAAGAAAAAGAATACTAGCTCAGTGCTTCACGCTTATAAGAGTATATGCTTAGGATGTGGTGCAAGAACGGATGCCCATGATAGGGGTCGGGCTGGGAATTAATTGTTCAAGCACGTGATACGGTATCTGATAGGACACCCGGATGAGAGTAGTGGACCTTATAAGTATGATGCTGGACGGCAGGGGTGTGCTTTGATTCATTTATTCGAAGTAAACCTACTCTTGCAAATCTGTCATTATGGGCAGGGGTTTTGGTTGGGCTTTATGAATTGGACGACATGAGATTGAATTTTTGGTTAGATGGAGGACTTTAGGGACAACCATATTTGGGTATGCAATAGTAACGTGGCCAACCGTATATTTGAGTTAACATTGCGCCACCCTTTGGGCCCTAGTATGTGTCTTTTTCTGGTTATGCTTTGTTTTTCAAGGGGGTTGGTTTTCCGTTGTATGTGACAACGTCACTCAGTGGCTATTTTCAGTTTTCACTCTCTTTACTGTGGACGAACAATGACTGGAAATTTGACACCATTTTCCTGATTCAAGCTTCCACTCTTTACAGGTTGTGGGCGTGGATTGTAAATATCGATGTAAATCTTGAAAACTTTTTGAAGCTGGCCTAATTTTATTATGGGTCACACTGAAGATTTGATACAAAGGAGGTCTTCAACCGATTGAGAAGCATGGCAACAATAGCAAGCTGATTGGGTGCGAAATGCTCAAGTAGATATGACTATATGGTATAGCAGCTGGTGTTGCCCTGAATCTTGTTCCGGCTTTTGCAGACTTGCTTTGGTGTACATATTGCACCAGTTTTGCTATTTTGTAACTTATTCAATATGTTTTGTGGAATTATGGTAATTGCCCCGTTAAGCTGTAAAGAGTGGTGTCCA
>JAVXUO010000445.1:0-74901 GCA_033065855.1 Escallonia rubra
CACATGCACTTTAGCACATACGATTTCATGAGTGACGTTTCAACACATGCAATATTGGTAAACTATACAATGGATTTTTTATATTTATCAAAAAATTTGTTTAGCTACAAAATTTATATGCTATTAAATGCCGCTTTAGGTACGATTGTGAATGTAGCAATTGATTTCAAGTACTTGACGTTAGCAAGGATGATTAAAATATATTTGAAAATGATTTGTCAATCAGTTTGTCACTAAAAACTCTATGACTTTGCTAATAGAATGTCACAAAAACTAAGTCCAACTAAGATTTGAGTGAGATTTCAACAACACATGCACTTTGTGGACTAAAGAATGAAGTTTTAGTACTTTTCAAGAATTTTGTTTAGCCACCTAATTTATTTGCTATTGAAACGCCGCTTAAGGTACGATTATGAATGTACCATTTTTATAAAAAAAAAAATTGTTTAGCAGCTAAATCGATATGTTATTAAACGCCACTTATTAAAAGCCGCTTCTTAAGGTACGATAATGATTGTAGCAACTGATTTCAGGTACTCGAACAAATTTTCACTACAAACTCTATTACTTTGATATCCAATAGAATGTCAAGAAAACTAAATCCAACAACTACTTGAGTGAAATTTCAACATATGCACTTTCAATGAACTAAAGAACGAATTTTTAGCATATTGCATGGAAATTTTGTTTAGCGACTTAATTTTTGGCTATTAAAGGCCACTAAAGGTACAATTATGAATGTAGCAACTAGTTTCTGGTAGTGGAATTTAATAAGGACGATTAGAACTCTTTGTCAATTAGCTTGTCACTACAAACTCTAGCACCTTGTTATCAAATGTCATGAAATGTGCATTTAGAACACTACAAAAGCTATGAACAAAGAATTTAGTCAAGTTAAAAATGCATGCAATTTCAGCAATAAAGAATGCACATTTTGCAATTTTGATTACAATGAAGGTTTGAGAAATCAAAAAGTGCCTATTGAAGCTTACTGTGCAGCCAAACGAAATTTTGCTACTTCCACACTTTAGTACAATTATCGTTGAACACGGTACTTCTTTCCGTGATTGGTACGTAAGAAGAGAACAAATTTTATGAGTTAGATATAAACCCTAGACATAGGTTTGTAGTTGTATTAATGTGTAATAAAAAGGTTTGTTTACGTTATGTCCATGTCGAAATGAGTTTACAGGAGGGGTTCCTCAGCCTCGCTCCCCCCACCACCGCACAAAGCAGCACTTACCACCACCTACCCAGTCACCCATGCTCCGCGACTCACCCCACATCACTGAACAACCACCCCACCCCTTACCACACTACCATACACCATCCCACACACACACAACACCCACACTCACACCCACACTCACACCCACACACACATAAACACCGAACATCACCCACCACACAAACACAGCCTCTCTCCCTACCCACAATGCGAGCGCACGCATAAACAAACACCCATAGACCAGACCCAGACACCCACAAACACAAATCACAGCGACCACCCCACCGCACCTACCACACTACAATACCACCCCCTAACTAGCACTTACCCAAGCACACACACATGCACACAAACAAGCACACATACACACACACATACAAACACGCACACACACGAGCATAGACTCGCACATAACACTCACCCACACACACACACGTCCACAAACACCCACACACAAAACATTAGCCCCCACCTAACCACACCCACACACACACATGTCCACAAACACCCACACACACAAAACATTAGCCCCCCACCTAACTACACCCACCACTACACAGACGCACACAACACCCAGGCACACACATAAACACTCAGACGCGACACACACATGCGCTCACACACATAACTAAGCCTTATATCTTTAGTCTTTGGCACCTCTGCCTGGACCAATCTCGTCTGGAGCAACTAAACCAACGACGTCACTTCTGTCTGCTCTAAACCAACTTACAACACAAAAACGCACACAACACCAACGCACAAATACACACACATACACCCACACTCACAAAACACAGTCCCCCACCCAACTGCACCCACCACCGCACATACACACACAACACCCATGCGTGGCACGTGCACACACCCACGCCTATACACACAAACATCCAGACACAACACACACGCACACAAAAGCGAATACCCCAATACAACACACACGAAACACCCCATCCCACACTGAAAAAATACACACACATAAATACCCAGACATGACACACAAGCACGCACACACAAAACACAATCCCACCCATGATACACCCATCCCTATAGCCAACTCACGTTTTACCACCCAGTCACCACCGCTCGAACCCCCACTCACGCCCATGGACAGTCACCACAAAATGCAGAGGCTGAAGAGAAACTATTGCTCGGAGCATTACCTTACAACGTGGAAGTTTTCTGATCTGTTTTTATGCATCTGCTTAACATTTTGTACTCTTCTTGCTGAGAAAAAAATACAGGTAATTTGACAGTTGATGTTAATCTTTAGAGGAATTAGTGAGGTTTTCTACAAGAGTGTTAATGAGCACATGTGATTAGAAAAAAAGCAGGTGTTAGTTAATTATGAAGTGGGGGAAAGGAGATCATGGGGTTGGATGGTTAGAGTTGATGGGGTTGGAGGTTATTTTCTGGCCAATCACAGTTTAACACATATTAGTTGTATTTTAAAATTGTAAGAATTCTAGAAAATAGGATTAGAGTTGGGAAGGCATATAAACTGCCAATTAAATCCAAATACACATTGTATACATTTGGTTGACATTTATTCTCAAGGCTAAGGATAATGGTTTCTCAATCTGATGATCCTCTGCTATATCCCTTTCTATCCTACAAAAAATAAAAACATTTACTTGAAGATGTCCTGATTCATAACCCCGGCACACAGAAATGCCTCTCCCAATGGCTAGTCAACTAGGTGCTTATGAGTTCATGGGTTGGGTCTTATAAGGTTTATCTCATACTATCTGATCTGGGATATCACAATCTTCATCCATACCATAGTGTCCCTACTAAGGCTCTGTTACACCTAGCTTAGAACCTCCTCTGTAGCAAATGTGGGATATATTGGGCTCACCATTCGTTGCCCCAACCACCATCTTGATGTAGTATATACCAAGGATTGCCTTAGTTTCCATTACCCATTGGAAACCCAACTGGATAACTCAGCCTAAGCTTTCAAGAGTTTTCTTGGATACCATTTCTAACAACTTGATCCATGCCCCACCACACAACAATGCCTCCATCATAAGGGATAGCTAATAGGCACTTATGAGTTCCGTGTCAGGGCTTTATAAGGCCATTCACAATGTTTCTCATATCCAATGTGAAAATAGTACCTTTCTCTCTCATTATACATCATTGTTAAGGCCCAAGCTCAACCTTATTAACTCATAGCTCAGAACCTTCCTTCCTGGTTCATCATTGGATAATACCAGCAGTTCAACCGGATCAGCCTGATTTTAGTCTCCCTTCATGTCCCAACCTCTGGCAACCCGCCTAGATAGCCAGCCTGAGCTTTTGAAGGTCAGCTCTGAACCTATCTATAACGGCATGTGTCCATGACCCAACCACAGGGCAATACATACAGCTAAGGCTCAATGGCGCCTAGTGCAAAATCTCATATCTTGCCTATATGGGATGTAACATGCTCATAGCTCCCCATTCGTTGCCCCAACCACCCTCATGATGTGGGATATACCTGAGCTTACCATCGTTTTTCCAACCATCGGTAACTCGACTATATAGCCAGCCTAAGATTTCAGAAGTTAGCTCTGATACGATCAGTAATGACCCAGTTAACAGGCTAAGTACAGGGCAATGTATCCATCAAAAGGGCTAGCCCAGTAGGTACTTATGAGTTCCGTAGCAGGATTGGCAGAGATTGGGACACAAAAGTTGACTCGAATCGAGCTGATTCAGTTCAACTGCAAGTTTTATCAAACAATGGCTAGAGAAAAAGATTTTGGGTTATATGTGACTAAGGTTGACTTTTGACCTTAGCAGGGACGTTAAGGTATAAGGATATGATAATTTGATACCCATATAAGAAGTGGGCAAATATGTGATTGGCCTTATATACCTTGCCAAGGAACTCAAAAGTTACTACTTGGCTAGCCTTTTTAAGGAAGCCATTGGTCATGGACCTGTGTCGTTACAAATAGTGTCAAAGCTGAGTTTCAAAATTCATGGAAATGTGTCGTTACAAATAGTATCAAAGCCAAGTAGGTACTTATGAGTTCCTTAGCAGGGTTGCCAGATTTTGGGACACAAAAGCCGACTCGAATCGGGTTAATTCAATTGGGCTGCTGGTATTATCAAACAATGGCTAGAGAGGAAGATTCTGGGTTATATGTAACTAAGGTTGAGTTTAACTTAATAGAGACGCTAAGGCATAAAGCTGGGAGAATGTGATATCCCATATCAGAGGTAGGTCAATTGTGATTGGCCTTATAAACCTTGCCAAAGAGCTCAAAATTGCTAATTGCTTAGCCTTTTTTAGGATACATTAGTGTCATGTGTTCTTGCTACAAGTAGTGGAGTAATAAGTTTTGGAAATAGCAAGTCGGTGATAGTTTTGTTACATTTCTAGGTATAGGGGACAGCCTAATTAAAGTAGCACAAAAACTTGCACATGCGGCACAACGTGTATACCTGATAGACGCAAAAATTACGTTTTTGAAAACATGAAAAACACCAGACTTGATATAGTTGGTGTTTAGGTAAGAAACTCGAAAAGTTTGGATCGGGTTCCTTCTCTAAAACCCCTACTACTCTTGAATGGAACGGCAAAGGTCTTCAAGGAAGGTAATAAGGGCTTAAGGCCCCTTTAAGGTCTACTAAGAGCCTTCAAAGCTTAAAATAATTAAGTCATCAGGGCTTGGCAAGAAATGTCCCTTACTAATTAAATCAAAGAAAAGGCATCAAAAGGAAGGTTGGTAGCTTTATAAGAAAGTAGTATCAAGGAAGAGATCGGCCTCGGATAATGTCAGCCTCAGTCCAGCCAGTCTCGAGCAAGACAGTCTCGATCAGACTCAAGAAAGTTCAGCTTCAAGCCAGTCAACCTCGATTAAGGTGGCGAACTTGAAAGAAAGTACGTTTAGAATCTTTGCTCAACATGGAAGTGTTGTTTATTTATAACCCCTTGTATCCAAGTAATTATTCATTCATGGCTCTTAAGAAAGCAGTAGTACATCTTAGTGTATAAGTCTTTTTTTTATATTTCTAGTGATTTCCACTTACGAAGAGTCTAATTGAGACCTAATTCCATCCTTGGTTGTAACGCGCTAATCATATAGAGCAGTGACCTTATTAAACCCTAGTTAGCACTTACTATCTACACTAGTAGTGTGTGTGGATGAGGTAATTAAAGTGAGGATTTCACTTTTATAAAAGTTTTGAAAAAATATTGTACAATTTCTCTTGTCTGGATTGTAATAAGATGGATTTACCAAATTCTAGGGGGGACTTGGAAAAGGGATTTGGTGTGCCAAAATCCCTTCTGGAAATAACTAGTCTAGACTAGTTTTTTGGCAAAATTCCTTCCACAAATATAGCTGCATTTTAAGGAAAAGTAACCCTTTTTTGTCTCCATAATATTAGCTAACTTCTTTCATTAAAAAGGAAAGACTATCTCTCATTACTATGTATCTCTATACATGAGCATATTATCTAGATTCAGTTTTTCAAATGTAAATCCACATATAAAATAAGGATAATTCTATTTTGGTCCCTTGTACTTTGCCCCATTTTTTATTCTAGTCCATGTACTCGTAAATCTTTAAAACTAATACTTGTAGTATGTTCCGTCATTAGTTTAGTCCATCCATTAGCATTTCTGTTATAAATTTAGGGATATTTTGGTCAATTCAAAAAATAACAAATAACTTCCTCCCCCCTCTCTATACCAGGGGAATATAAATGACGTTGGGGGAATAAATGGCGGTTGTGTTGATTGATTAGGGTGAAGGAGATAAATATAGAGTAAATCTAGAGATAGAAGCACAAGCTCAGCCACACCCAGTGAATGATATATCAGACTATTAGGTTAGCCCTTTCATTTCCATTGCATTCTGTTCCATTACTCGCAACTGATGCAAAGCCCTAATTTTTCTCACATCAGACCTCTATAAGACCTCAGCTGATCTTACTCATGAAATTTTGCAAACATGTAAAGATTTGGATAAGAAGAAAATGATCCAAAAATTTCAGGGAGGAAAACTTCAGAGAAGAAATGAAAGAAGAAGAGAGAATGGATTTTCATAGATTTCGTTCATTGATTCCCTTTCTCTCTCTCATCATCTCCTTATAAGGAGGTTACAACATAAATGCTAACAACCTTCCAACTCAGAAAATGGAATTAGAAATAAAAGGAAAGAAATTTTGGAAATGGAAATTCCCTAATTACATTAACTTTGAAGGTTGTAACTAATCATCATTAATGACCTCTACAAAGTTCTTCCTAGTTAATACTCCTGTATTAATGGTTCCAACTCAACAACAATCTTCCTGGAAATTAGCACAGTCACTCGCCTCACGCGTCTATGCATTTATTGTGGTTCAGCTAGTCGCGCGCTCTTCTTCTACTGGATTTCCCTGCATGTGATCCACTTGCTCAACTTGTCTTCCATTAGAGCTGCTCCCCTCCACTACCTGAGTTGTTGTCTTCATTTTAATTCAGAATTTGAGTGGGTGTCTGGATGATGAATCCATGACATTCCCTCCCCCTTCAAGACTAGCCTCCTTATCCACAACAAGCCTTGGAAACTTATTCTTTACCACCTCTCAATCTTCCCAAGTAGCTTCAGAAGTTGGAAGATTAGACCAAGCTACTAAAACTTGTGACACATAGGTTTGCCCCCTTTTGATCATTCTGTGCTCCAAGATTTTAGATGGTTCCAATCGTATTTGACCCTCAGTATTGGTAAGGGGTAAGGTAGGTGAAACTTGAGATTTGTGTCCAATAGCTGCCTTGAGTAGTGAAACATGAAACACTGGATGAATAAGAGAGTAAGAAGGCAGGTCTATCTTGTAGGCTACCTTGCCAACTTTAGCCAAGACTGTATATGGCCCATAATATTTTGGTGCCAGCTTAAGACTCTTCCTGAGAGCGAGACTATTCTGCCTGTAGGGCTGTAATTTCAAATACACATGATCCTCTACTGAAAAGCATCCATCACTTCTCCTTTTGTCAGCATACACCTTCATTCTGCCATGTGCTTCTTCCAAGTTTCTCTTGAGTAGGTTCATGACCTTGGACCTATCAGCCAAATAAGAGTCCACAGAAGCAATGTTGGTAGTCTCATGAGACCCAAAACCTAAAGGTTTAGGAGCATAACCATATAAGGCTTGAAATGGGATCATTTGGAGTGAGGTGTGATAATTGGTATTATACCAATACTCTGCTAAAGTACGCCATTTGCACCAGGACTTAGGCTTATCCCCACAAAAGCATCTCAGATATGTCTCAAGGCATTGATTCACTCTTTCTGCCCATCACTCTGTGGGTGGTATGCTGAACTCATATGTAACTTAAACTTAACTCCCAATAAGGCAAACAACTTTTGCCAAAACTGACTGATAAGACACTCCCCCTGTCACTGATGATGTTATCAAAGGTTCCATGCAGCTTGAAAATAAATCAAAGTACACTTGAGCAACCTCCTGTGTTGTGTAAGGGTGACTTAGGGGTATGAAGTCTGAGAACTTGCTCAATGTATCAACCACCACTAAGATAACCTCATTATGTTCATATTTGGGTAGGCCCCAATGAAATCCAAATAAATACTTCTCCAAAACTGAGATGGAATTGGGAGAGGTTGAAGCAGACTAGGATAAGCAACAGTTTCATGCTTATTTTGTTGACACGTGTTACGCTGTCTTACCTATTGCTTGGTGTCATGCCTTAAAGTAGGCCAGTAGAACACTGCTGAAACCCTCTTGTATGTAGTTGAGATCCCTGAACACCCTCCAATGCCAAATGAATGCAGAGTTTGGAATATTTGAGTCCTCAGTTCCCCCTCATGTCCAACATAAATCTAGCCTCTGTATCTCAAAATATCATGCTCATAAGTGAATTCAAAGGTTGCATAAGGTTCTAAGGTGAACAACTGAATTTGCTTTGTGATAAATTGATCCCCTTGATAACTCTCCTTGACTTCAGTCAGCCAGACAGGTGTGATACAAGACATAGCTCTACACTCCCCATTCTCATCACTGGAATTAGGTAGCCTTGATAAGGCATATGCTACTCCATTCTCAGCTCCTGACTTGTAATGTATGGTGAAAGTGAACCCTAAGAGCTTAGATAGGCACTTCTTCTGAAGCAAAGAAGTAACCATTTGCCCCCAACATGTATTTTAGTCATGATTGAGAAAGGTTGAATACTAAGATAAGTGTGCCGATGCATGATTGTTTGCACCACTGCCATTTGTTCATTTTCATAAGTGGACAAGGACAAGGCCCTTGGTCCAAAAGCCTTGCTAAAGAATTACAATGGCCTCCCTTCTTGCATGAGCACTACCCCCATTCCTTGGTCACATGCATCAACCTCAACTGTAAAAAGGTAATGAGAAGTCTGGTAATGCCAAGACTGCAAAACTGATCATGGCTACCTTGGCTGTTAATGCTTCTGGTCCCTAATTGAAGTTATTTTTCTACAAAAGCCTTGTCAAAGGCTTGCTAATTATTCCATAGTTCTGAATGAACTTCCTGTGTAGTAACAAGTCAGGCCTAAGAAACCCCTCAACTGTTTAAGTGTTTTAGGCAAGGGTCAGTTGACCATGGTCTCTATCTTATTGGGATCAACAGATACACATTCCTTAAAGATCAAGTGGCCCAGGTATTCCAAATTTCCAACAACAAAAGTGCATTTGGAGTGCTTCACAAAAACTTGGCGTTGACTTAGAATTTGTAGCACTGTGCTGAGGTATTGTAAGTGCTCCTCAAAGTTCTTGCTATACACCAAAATTTCATCAAAGAACAATAACACAGCTTCTGAGGTAAGGTTTAAAAATATCATTCATAATGGACTGAAATGTAGCTAGGGCATTTGTCAACCCAAATGGCATCACCTTGAATTCAAATGTCCAAAGTGAGTTGTGAATGCAATCTTGTGGATATCAGCAGGGTTTACTCTTACTTGGTGATAATTACTTCTGAGGTCTAGCTTGGAGAACACCTTTGCTCCTTGAAGCTCATCTAGGAGGTTATCCACAATTGGAATAGGGTACTTGTTTTTAATTGTAAGCTTGTTTAGTCACATGCATGTAATCAATGCATATCCTCCTGGTGTCATCCTTGTTCTTAACTAGTAGCACTGGGGAGTTAAATGGAGATGAGCTAGGCTGGATGATGCCTGAGTAAAGCATTTCATGAACAATTTTCTCCACTTCACTTTTCTGTGTATATGGCAATCTATAAGGCCTAATACTTACAGGCTGTGAATTTGGAATTAGATGTATGTGGTGGTCTTGTGGTCTCACAGGAGGTAACCCCTTTGGTTCACCAAAAACATCAGTAAATATGTGAAGTAATGCTGTGAGTTGTGGGTCTTGGTTATTATCTAATGGTAAGGTAGTAAGAGTGTATACCTACCCACAGAGAGCCCCTGCATTGTGTGCCAGGTACTTAAACATCCCTTCAGCTGATATTAGTTTAACTTCAGTCTTACCATCCCTTCCCTGGAAATTAATGGTCTTCCCTTGCCTTGAAATTGTCATTGTCATAGCCTTAAAGTCAAATTGCACTTGACCTAGTGTCTTGAGCCACTGCAGCCCCAATACACATTCATAACCCCCAATGGTAATACCATCATGTTAGAACTGAATGTTTGACCCTATAAAGTCCAAGAGAAATCCTGGCACATGGAGTCACTAGTGACTGTGTTACCATCAGCCACCATAATAGCCATTGGGGTAGTGGCTACTGCCACACATCCTAATTTGTCAGCTGTGTTTGGGTTAATGAAGATGTGGGTTGACCCTGTATCAATAAGTATGGAAAACACTTTATTGTTGTGCCTACCCCACAATTTGATGGTGTTGTGTGAAGGGGTACCAGTAATGGCATTCATTGTAATTTCAACTATGTCTTCATCCCTCTCCACAGTAGGTTCCACTTGAGCAGGTAACTTCTCATCATAGACAGGGGGTGTATCATTTCTTCTTCTTCATCAACTATTAGCATGGACACCTGTCTATGCTTGCATGTATGAGCTGGTGTGAATACTTCATCACACCAGTAGTACAACCCCCTTTTTTTTTCTCTCATCAAAAAAATCCTTTGGTGAATTTTTGGGTGGGTGCCTGGTTTGGTGTAGGAAGTAAAGCTTTTTGGGGTTGGAGCAGGTGAATTTTGGTGGTGGAAAAGCAGGTGGGTTGGCTTGTATAGGCCTATTTTTCCAACTGGAAACATTGGTTAGGGGTTTGGCTAGGCTAGTGTTAATAGGAGTTGACTGTGTCCTGGCTGTGGTTATAGGGTGGTGCCAAGCATTGTTCAACCTGGCTTCCTGTTTTCTTGCAAGGAAAATAGCTCGAGAGAGATCCCCCACGTCAAATTTCTCCACCACAAGCCTAATTACATCCTTCAATCCACTTATAAAACTCTAAATGCAATAGCCTTCTTCAAACTTGCCCCCCTCACTTACTAAAATATACATGAGGGTCTCAAAATCATTGTAGTACTGCTCTACTGTGGTTGTTTGCCTTAACTTGTGGAACTCCCCAATGACACTCTCCCTAAACAAGCTAGAAAATATAGCATGTAGGTCCCTGACAAAGTTAAGCCATGAAACCTTTCCTCTGGCTTTAATATATGTTCCATACCAAAATTTTCTATGGCCATCAAAATAAACAGAGGCAAAACTCACCTTATACTGCTCATCAACAGGGTTAAAGTCAAAATACTTTTCTGCTTTTTGTACCCATACATAAGAGTCTTCCCCACAGAATCTAGGGAACTCCAATTTAGGTAATTTTTTACTAGAATTTCTTGTGGTAGTGTAGTGATATTCTTGGTGTTATTGTTCATACCCCTTACCTGTTTTGGATCGCCAAGACCCTGAGCCAGAGCCTTCTCCTTCCTTGAGATGAATCAGTTGATGCATCATCTGTTGTAATTCATTCAGGCTTTGTCTCAACATAGTCAGTTCATCCTTCGATTGGTCTACTGATGTCCTTAGGTATGAGATTTTTTAGACTGTCTCCTTTAGTCCCATCAACTGGTCATCTAAAGCTCCAAAATTATCTGCGAATTGAGCCTCCATGAGGCTTACATGCTCATTAAGTTGGTGTTGCTTGCCTTGCCTGGTATTGTACCCCATTTGAGTTATTCTTTAACTGATATATATAATTAAATGAAATTTTGTGGTAGTTGAGGATTCGAACATTGCTCTAAATACCAATTTGTGAGACCTCATCTCATCTTACACATGGAAATTTTGCAAACATGTAAAGATTTGGACAAGAAGAAAATTATCCAGATATTTCAGGGAGGAAAACTTCAGAGAAGAAATGGAAGAAGAAGAGAGAATAGATTTCTCATAGATTTCGTTCATTGATTCCCTTTCTTTCTCTCATCATCTCCTTATGAGGAGGTTACAACAGAAATGCTAACAACCTTCCAACTCAGAAAATGGAATTAGAAATAAAAGGAAAGAAGTTTGGAAATGGAAATTCCCTAATTACATTAACTCTAACGGTAGTAATTAATCACCATTAATGACCTCTACAAAGATCTTCTTAGTTAATACTCATGTATTAATGGTTCCAACTCAGCAGCAATCTTCCTGAAAATCAGCACAGTCACTCACTCACGCACGCGTCTGTGCATTTACTGTGGTTTAGCTAGTCGCGCGCTCTTCTTTTAGTGGATTTCTCTGCATGTGATCCACTTGCTCAACTTGTCTTACATTGGAGCTGCTCCCCTCCACTACCTGAGTTGCTGTCTTCATTTTAATTCAGAATTTGAGTGGGTGTCTGGATGATGAATCCATGACAACCTCTTTAATCTCACTCAACACGCATGTGCTACACAAGCAGAGATCTAGGCCTTCAATTCTTGGGATTTCTATTGGAGTATTCTTGGTGCTTTGAAGGTCAAGATTGGGGAGTTTTGTTTGGGTCGTGAAGGTCAGATCTGGAATTTGGAGTGGTGGGTTTTATTTGTGCTTTACTGGATTTGAAAGGTATGCCGCTTTGAGTAATTGGGAGCTAGTTTTTAAGATTAAAGTAGATAAATAGAAGAGGGGAATAGAAGAGGGGAATAAAATAGGGGAATAAAAGAGGGGATTGTGCAGGTTAAATGGTAAAAGATTTTGTGATATGAACTTCTTGGTGCAAGATTGGTGTGTTTGGATGATGGGTGCAGCGGCAGTGATGGCGAGGTGGGTTTGTTTAGAGAAAGGGTATCTGACTACAATGGCGGGGTAGCGGCAATTGTAACAGTGAAGGGATGTCACACGTGGCATGTGCCATTTTTTCCTTAAAATTATGAAATGACGAGTTTAGCCCTCAATTTAACAGGAAAAACAAACATAATGGCTAATAAGATGAGGGACGTTGTACAAGGAAAAGTTTCAAGAAAATAGGAGTTCAGGGATTGCTTTCAAAAAATAGAGCAAAGTATAAGAGATTAAAATAGAATTATCCATCTAAAATACTCGATTTTACAAAGTCATCGACACACTGAATTTGTAATTTCATAAAATACTCGCTTCTACAAAATCGCTCAAACACCGAATTTTCAATTTTATAAATTTGTAGATTAACGAATTTTAAAATGAATGGATTTTGAAATGAAAGGTACTTTGAAAATTTTCATCCAAAGAGTTACACTAGAAAGCTATAATAGGCTAACTAGTCTTGTCATTTGTAAGGGATGCAAGATGTAAAGAGAAGAAATTTGAAGTTATATTATGTGTTCTCTTTGAGATCTTTCACCATCCTCCTCTTAATTTTCATGTATAATAAGGATGGGATGACCCTCTAACAAACGGCATCAAAGTCGCAACAAACATTGTGGATGTTTTGACACTAATATTTTAGTCACTACTATGTTAAAAAGTTATCTAAAACGGATAATTGGCGTCAGATATTAATAGTCTCAAATTATGTGAGAATGAGGTCATTTCTTTGTATCTCAAAGCATGTGAATTGTGGAATATAGTCGGTGAAGAACCACTAGTAACTTGTCGAAGGGAGTTCGCCAAAAGAAAGAAGAAAAGGCACTCTGAGCGCTGCAAAAGGCTGTCCGCACAAAAATTTGGATGGGCATCGAAATTCAAAGTTTCCTCATTATGTTGAGCAAATGATCAAGGTCAGTTCTTCCACCCATAGACGTGATTTCTTACCCACCGAGTATTTCAGTTTGTAGTTGAGAAAGAACGATGAGTCCACAAGAAAATATTGTGAACATGTTGAGGAAGAAACTCGAATAATGAAGGATGAAACTGAGTTCCATGCTTCTAGAGCCAAATAAACTGTAGAGATAAAGCATGAAGGTCTAGAAGAGTTTGATCGTTTTGAAGCCAACAAGGACGACCGAGGTGATGAAAGGAGAACAACTTGTCAGAAACAGGGAGAAGAATTTTTTTTTTTTTTTTTTGGGTTAATAAGAGAATGACATAAACTTAAAGTTGAGAGTATCTTACAGACATAGTCTAACATCATACCAGCCATGAACAGGGAGAAGATTGAGAATGAAGCAATTGCTGAAGAAATAGATGAAAGCCTGAACCCAAATGGGACAATGCTCGAAATATAGGATGTGAACATTTCTAATGAGGTAAAAGTTCGTGAAGGGGCAAACACTTTGAATACCACATTTATTTGTAATTTAAAAGAAAAAAAATGTTTAATGAAAAATTTTCACTAGATAGAGCAGAATTTAAACAAGATATTGACACTTGATAAGTGGTTAAGAACATTCGCGAATGTTGCATCAAAAATGTCTTGTTAAAAATGATTTTTAGTCGGCTATTCCGGTAAAATTATTGTGACCAGTTTGTAATACTTGATAAAATAAGTGATTTGTGAAAAATGAAGAATATTATTATCAACTTGGCATAAAGAATTTGTTGATTGATGCAGGTTGGACGAACATGGATACAACTATTTTTGCTAGGAGGAGTTATGAAAATGTCCAAAGAATATGACCAAGATCAAGTATGTACACAAGTAAATCAAATATGTCCACAAGTTATGAAATGTTAGAGGTGCGACATGAAGGCTCTGGCATAGAGAATTTGTTGAATGATACAGGTTTGATGAACATGGAGACTTTTTTTCTTTTTATTTTTTTTTATTCAGAGTGGTTACGATAAATGTCCAAAGAAAATGTTCGAGATCAAGTATGCACAAGGGATGAAGAACTGGGAGAGGTGCAACATGAAGGTGATCCACAGGCAATACACTTCAAAAGCGAAGCATTTACCAACCCTGTCCACGATGAAATGTCATAGCTAGGTCATGTTTAAAGGAGGCGTTGAAAAAATAAACCTGATTTACTTTCTTTGATTTTTACTGGCTTATGTTAAGTGGGCCACGTACCCTTAATGTTAGTGGTGCATTTGTAGTGTCACTTGCAAGTACATTAGTATCACATGCACTTAATGCAAGTACTGGGCTAATAAGTTATCAAAGTACTGGCTTAGTGAGAATTTTATTACATGTCACGGAGTTACATTAGAAAGCTATCTAGGTCAGTCATATGTAAGAGGTCCATGATGTAAAGATATATAGCTTTTTAATTTATACCTTGTGTTCTCGTCAAAATCTCTCCATGTCCTCCTAAGGTGTATGTATTAAAAGGAAGTAAATGACCCTTGTCTTCAACATGCAGTTTGTTGCACTAACAGTATGCATTTGAGGAAAATCTACATCGATCGGTCATTAATTCATCAGCCTTCAGTATGCACATATTTTGTTTATGCTGCGTAATCACAGACAGAAGAACCAAGAAGAGTCATGTACGGCTGGCAGCCAAAAATGCTTCCAATGTTGAATTCTTATCCTCCATATCCGCAAACCCTACTTTTCTGCCATGACCTACAAATTGATTTCAGGATATCTCTCAATCACCATTAATAGGAGCATTCGACTGTGGATTTTCTCTGAATTAGCTTCATGAGATATTAGATTTTCTTACTAAATCCTACGGGAATTTCAGTGAATTGCAGTTCACTCCATGTCAGATATTCAATTCGATATGGTCCAACCCCAATTGCCACAGCAATACATAGTTGGCGGACGGAAACACCAATCTCCCACATCAGGACATTGCTTTGTAAAGGTCGCTATCTCTTTGAAAGAGGTAATCAACTAATTTGTCACAACATAGGACAGCCTATAAACTTGAAAATTTTTGCTACCCACAACTTAATTTGCAGATGCATCTTGAATGTGCTATACTCCAGTTCACTGTTAACCCCAGTTGACCCCTACAATGTTAGTTGCTAAAGTACGGATTAAACTATAAATTGTTGAAAGGGAACTGTCAAAACTCACTAAAAGAAAACAGCTATCTAGGAATAGTCAGAGCAATAGACATTCAAGCTAACTATGGTCTCTCAAAAGTTCCTGCTAGTTATGGTTCTCCAGCTGTTTTCAGTTTTGGAAACCAAGCATATATTGGCTTATAAGTTGGTACAAGCGACTAAGGTTCTTAAGAAGTATCTCCCATTACTAAGTACTCGTCTGCCAAATATAACTGAAGGCTTTCATTTAATCACATCTATGATAAATAAATAACTCTTAATAAGATTTCCGATGAGTTGGGTAGATCATGGAGCTGTGGTAAATAACAAAATTTACCTGCTAATATCCACTCAAAGTCTCAAGTAACATCCTGACACTGTTCAATTGCATGGGTACTGCCAAATATATGGACAAAACTTATTATTAGCACGTATGAGAAGACAAGACACTGGGACAGTAAAAGGTATGCCCTGCTGTGATTATCATAATGGCACAAGTTAACAAAGTTACAAGTTTACCTCAGAGAGACTGCTATGAACTGATACAGTGATACATCAGCATGTCTAGTTGCCTTTCCCCATAGGAGAATAGACATATTTTCCTTCTCCATTTTTGTTTCTCTTTTTCTGTTACGACATTTAGTCCTGCATTTTTTATTTTTTGGTAAAGTCTCGTCTGATTTTACCATTCCAGTATAGAAAAATTGACCACTTAGGATGACTACAAATAAGAGTAACCTGCCCCAGATGCTATTCTGGTCCTGCACTTCTCTGTCTTTAAAGGGGCAGTTACAACATCTCTTTACTATAATCAAAAGGTATTCGACTTAAACCAGGGAGCACCAGGGAATTGGTATTTGTACTCCACTCTCACCAAAGACATAAAGAGATGTCATCAAAGATCTATAGAGGCAAAAGTGGACATGCAATCATCATTTTCTAGAGCATAAATGCTAATACCTGAGTACCAATTGTATGTCTCCATGATGCTCAGGCTACCAGATTCGTCCATCCCCAGATGATCCCCGGTGAAGAGCACCTTGCCTGACTTGTAGAGCAAGCAGACTGACCCCTGCCACAATACGCAATCACGGTCACCACTGTCTTGCTGGAAAAACTTAACTTTTAATGTTGAAATAATCAAACTAGTGTGAACATCCACCCAGTTCATACCTGACAACCATTGAAACTGACAATTGAGCTTTCATAGGGTTTTGTAAAGTTGAAGTAATTGGATGTACAATTGGACGATGAAGAACCTCAGTTACAAGTGCTCGGGTTGGATGCAGGTATGTCTTATAGGTGTCGGTTGTGCAACACAGCACGATACACAATCTAGCCACTTTGGGTTCCCTATACCTCTGACTTATCTAATATCGAACTCTAAACACATCAAATGCTGCATCTAACTTTGAAGAGCCTCCAGATCAGATACCCGTTCTGTACTGGATATTCCTTGAAAATCAGTGTTTTTCAAGTTTTTCTTGGTTTTATCATTTCCCTTTTTTTTTGTAATCCGTTTTGAGCTTCAATTCTGTTCTATCAGACCGGAATGGGTATTGATTAATGGTTGAAATCCCCTACCTCAAGGAAAGTGTTGTCAGGAAAACTATACAATCTCTTGTCCAGTAGTTTTCCTCGCAATCAGGAGCAAAATCTCTAGGAGATTGCCCACAAAGCATAGCCCAAGAGCCAAATTCTCTCTCAAATATTTTTTGTAGTCTTTCCATTAGATGTGCGTTATTTGTGTGCATGACCACCGCAAGTGTGATATCGTTAAGGGAGAAATTTGTTCTGTCCTTATCAGTTTGCTTTACATGGTATTGTGAAAAGTATACGTCTTCTCTAAGTCAAATATCACTCTCGTAGATAATTTAACATGTGGAGGTAGAGGTGGATTTGGGTAAGGCCCACCATGGGCGCCCCATATCAGCGTCCGAGCCGGATTCTCCAATATATCCGCCCAACCGACTAATGACACGTGGCATGTTTGACTCTGAGTGGACTAACGAATCTGTATCGGGATAGAACCTAAGAGAGGTGATAGAAGTCGTTAAGGACTCAAGTGCTAAAGGAAGAGTCCTAACATGGCTCTTCTATAAGAGGATCAGTCAGAAAAGAGTTCTAAAGAAGAGAGGAGTCTAGAAATGACCTATATATTGGGCAGATCCTCAGGTACACAGACAAGTTCACACACTAGCACTCAGTGCATTTTCAGTTATTCAGAATCCTACCCTAGTAGCGTCATTCTGACTTTAGCATCGGAGCCGCCTCCACCGGAACATCCCCGGTGGTCACTCTGTGTTTCTATTTTGCAGGCTCATTTCCTAGCTGTGGTCCCGATCAAGATTTAAGTAGTAACATTTTGGCACCATCCGTGGGACCGACAAGGAACATGGCTAGGCAATCACCTTCAGACACTCTCCCAACCAGTCGCTCCGTCCAAAGTCGACGAGCGAAATCAAGCGGCTCCCGCCGAAGAAGTCGGCAACCAACACCATCCCAACAACATTCTAGTAACAACTGGATTAATGTAACTTCAGTCACCCCGAAGACGACTAACAGCTCCCAGGGAACTTGTTCCCCGACCCCTCTTTTAAAGAGGGGAGACTTGCGCCATCGCCTGACCAAAAAGCTGTTTGACACTCCAAATGCGGATCTGACCAGAGAAGTTCACGAGCTTAAAAATGTGGTAACTACCTTACAGAAAAAGCTTGAAGAGGTGGCCCCGATGGTTTCTACTAACCAGACGCGTCTAGATCCCAGTGACCTTCGTCTTAGACTGACCTTAAGGTCCAGCTATAGTCGAAAGCATAAATCAGAGACGGATCCCAGCTATCAGCCAGAACGAGAAACCGAAAAACATGTCACCAGAAGTGCATCATGTTTCTGGCACGGGATGTCAGTGGAGAACAGCACGAATTCACTTCCTGTTGTAGGCGGTGAAATTCGAGGTCGACGTTGCACGAACCAAAGACATTGTCCCCAAGGACGAATTCATGGCTCCACACGAAAAGTGCGTCCCCAAGGACGAACTTCTCACAAAACTATCTCTGGGCCTTGCCCAGAGGCATTCACTCCCCCAAGGGAGGACTCAGGATACCCTCTGTCCAAAACAATCGAGAAGGTGAAACTTCCTCCTAATTTTCAGATGCCGCAATGCGATTTATATGATGGGAGCAAAGACCCCGGAGAGCACGTTTACCAGTTTCAAACAAACATGCTGCTCCTCCAGGTCTCAGATGCCGTCATGTGCGGGGCATTCCCAACCAATTTGAGGAAGGCGGCGCATGCGTGGTTTAAGTCTTTACGACCCAGGACCATCCATTCCTTCGCCCAACTGTCTGACTCATTTCAGAAACATTTTGTGAGCAGCCGAACTCGGAGGAAGAATTCAGCAAGTCTCCTCAACGTGGTCCAGGAAAGGAACGAATCCTTGTCGCAGTATTTGGGACGCTTCAACGCGGCGACTTTAGAAATAGATAGCCTGGATGAGTCAGTAAAGTACACAGCTTTTATGCGCGGGCTTTGTCCTACAACTAAGTTTGCATTTGCAGTAAATAAGAGCCCCCCCAGAAACATGAGCGCCTTGTTGGATAAAGCCAACAAGTACATCCAGGCCGAAGAGTACTTAGAAACCCACAAAGGACACCGGGGGGACAGTGGGCAAGAGCAAGAAAAGAGAGCTCGAGAAGATAGTCCAAGAGGTGGACGGAATTCTAAGCGTTCAAGAAGGGACGAAAGGCGCCCCAAAGAGATGTTCGACATGAAGAATCTGACGCCATTGACTGCTAGACCATCGCAGATTCTCCATGAGATAAAGGATAAAGAGATACTGGAAAGACCAGATATGATGAGATCAGCGCCCAGTCAGAGAGATAGGAATTTGTGGTGCCGTTATCACAACGACCATGGCCATACTACCGACAAGTGTGAATCGCTCAAGCGTGCAATAGAGGCTGTTATCAAACGCGGACACTTGCGGGGGTATGTCAATCGAAGAAATGAAAAGAGGGAAGCCACTCCTTTAGTAGGAAGAGAAGAAGCGCAAGAAAATGCGGGTGTCATCAATACTATCTCGGGAGGAATCGCCGCAGGGCTCTTCCGGACAAGGACAAAAAGCTTACGCAAGAGAAGTCCTCATAACTACGGGGCCGTCGATTAAGAAGCAGAAGATAGAACCGGCCCCAACAATATCCTTCTCTGATGACGATGTGGGAGACACTAGAACACCTCATGATGACCCCCTAGTTGTTACACTTCGGGTAGGAAACTTCGACATGAAGAGAATCCTCGTAGACAATGGAAGCTCGGCGGAAGTACTTTCATATGAAGCATTTCAAAAAATGAACATCCCACCTGACCGCTTACGGAAGATAGATACGCCCCTATACGGTTTTTCTAACCAACCTGTTGTTTGCGAGGGAATTATTGCATTACCCGTGACCGTGGGTGCCCCTCCGACCCAAGCTAAGCTAATGCTAGACTTCGTGGTGGTACGCGTTCCTTCGGCCTATAATGCAATCCTGGGACGAATAGCCTTAAACCAATTAAAGGCGGTGGTATCAACATACCACATGAAAATGAAATTTCCCACGGAGAATGGAGTTGGAGAAGTGAAGGGAGACCAGGTGGTGGCTCGGCAGTGCTACATGGCATCATGCCGAAACAAAGCCAAAGAAACCCTCATAATAGAGGATTTGAGGGATGAGACAAAAGTCGAGAGAGGCAAACCCGCTGAAGACCTCATTCATATCGAATTATATCCAAGAAACCAAGAGAAGACAGTAAGGGTGGGAACATGTCTGTCAAACGACCTCAAGCTCAAGCTTGTGGACTTATTGAGAGGCTACTCAGATATGTTCGTTTGGACAGCATCCGATATGCTTGGGATTGATCCGAAAGTGATCACCCACAAATTGAATGTTGACCCGCTCAAGAAGCCGGTCAAGCAAAAGAAGAGGACATTCGTTCCTGAAAGACAAGCGAAAATCGAAGAAGAAGTCGACAAGTTATTGGCAGCAGGATTCATTGAAGAGATGTCATATCCTGATTGGGTCGCCAATGTCGTGATGGTACCCAAGTTGAGCGACCGTTGGCGGATATGCATCGACTTCACTGACCTCAACAAGGCCTGCCCAAAGGACAGCTACCCGCTACTGCGAATTGACATTTTGATTGATGCAACTTCGGGTCATGAGCTGTTAAGTTTCATGGACGCGTATTCTGGGTACAACCAGATCAAGATGTGCGTAGATGATATCCCCAAGACCTCCTTTATTACAGAACGGGGATTATATTGCTATAAAGTCATGCCTTTCGGAGTCAAGAATGCGGGGGCAACTTATCAGCGCCTCGTGAACATGATCTTCCACGACTCAATTGGGAGAAACATGGAGGTATACGTGGATGACATGATGGTCAAGAGTGTGGAAGCCGAGGCTCATGTGAAAGACCTCAAGGAAACCTTCGACATCCTGAGAGCTTATAACATGAAACTAAACCCGCTCAAGTGTGCGTTTGGCGTAGCATGAGGGAAGTTCTTAGGATTCGTTGTATCTCAATGAGGTATCGAAGCAAACCCAGAAAAGATAGGCGCTATTCATGCCATGAAGTCGCCTAAGACAATCAAGCAGGTTCAGGAGCTTACAGGAAGAGTGGCAGCTTTGGGAAGGTTCATGTCCAAGTTAGCCGAAACTTTCCTAAACTTCCGACCATAATATTGGTATATTGCTACAGTTAGCTGGGCTGTAACCACACTCGCTTTCACTCACTCTCCCTTCGCCTACCCGCTCTCCCTCCCCTCCCTCTCCCTCACTCTCACATATGTCAGAAGTATGCTTCTTTTTCCTCCTTTTGGTAAGAGCTACAAGCAACTCCTAAGTAGGGGTGGGCTAAAAAAATGGTGAATCCGATCCAACCATTAAACCAAGCCGCACAATCTGACTGACCACAGGCCAATCAAACGAAACAGTCGGTTTAGTTAACTTCAAAAAAGAAAAATATGGTTCGGTCGGTTCGGCTTGATTTTCTTGGAACTGATTAAAACAAAACAAAAAACTGAATATATACACAATACAAAAATTGTTTTCTTTAACCCAACCCTAGTTACCATGTAGTATTGACCCTAGTTCTAATTTAACTTTAACGCGTATATGCTTGATTTCTGTTGAAAATAAGTTCTCTTGCTTTCATTCAAAGTCTGTTGACTAAATAAGTAGTGGTCGTAAATATTATAGAGGTCCTATAATCAATTAATAAGTATGATAAAGACCCAGTGGTACTACTTAGAAAAAATAGAGGTAAGGCTTAAGAAAGTTCATACCAAAGGTTGGGTATTGTTCTGGAAGAAAATTGGATAGTGGCACCGGACGAGTGCGGTCAAATCTGCAAATGCACAAATCCAGCAAACAATGACTCGCCATAGTTGATTCCAGCGAAGATTCTATGATGCTTCAGTCAAAACTTGCATGACAATCCTGAATAAGTAGGAGAAAGTAGGTAGAGAGTGTAAAGTTGTTTCTTACCTTAGGGTTAAACAGGGTATTTACGGGGAGTTAAAAAGGTTTCCTTCAACTCATAGGAGTCAATTACCTATAAGATAGTTTCTTAGGGAAGCTCTAACCTTGTTCACCACATATTGGCATTAAAGTACAGAAACAATTCTCGAGCTATCTAACAAGATCTAGCATATTAGATTGCCACTAATGTCCTTGGTCAACGTCTTGACTCCCTTGGGCACGTGGCCCTCTCTTCTTGGCAGAGTAGATTTATCCCTACCATTTTGCCCACCATTTACACCCTATGCTGACGTCCAATAACCCTTTTAAAGCTTCTATTTTTAGCCAAAGAAGTACTTTAACTAGCTTGAGAGCTCGGTCAAATACGCCCACCCGCCCTGAGGGAGTACTTCCACTCGGCTGAGGCAGTACTTCCACTCGGTTGAGCGAGCGGACTTGAGAGAGCAGACAAAGCCCGTCCACTCGGTTAGGCGAGTCGATTTGAGAAGGCTAAGGAAGCCCGTCCACTTGGCTAAACGAGTGGGCTTGAGAGGGCTAAGGAAGCCCGTCCACTTGGTTAGGCGAACTATGACTTTATCCTTTATTGGAATTTCAACCGAGGGTGGGTTGTCCTTGGGTATAACAACCATTTGACATATGAAATTTCTTAGGATCGACCAAGGTAGATGAGGTGTCATTCATCTGTGAAGAAATAAGGGTAAGAGTAAAAAGGTCTATTCGTAAAATCAAAGCTCAGATGATCTCAAACATTGACGTCTTTAAGATGTTTGATGGAGTTCATTTTCATTCACTTCCACAAACGAAGGACAGCAATATTTTGAGGGTGGAAATTGAGAGGAAGCTTTGAGTGAGTAATTTCCGGTGAAAGAGCGATCTTGGTGAGCATTTTGTCTTACTCATCCTTGTTCTATTCCTCGTCAAGTAAGTTTTCTAAAAAACCTTTCTCTGTCAGTTGTTTAGAGCTTCCAGCATGCCTACCAGTAATTGAAATTATGTTCTTGAGCGAAGTGGCTCTAACCACGAAGATCATCAGACGTCTTTATCGTTAGCCAAAGTCCCTCAGCAAGCATTTCTTCACCATCATGAAGAGTTAGATCAGGATGTGACAGGATAGTTAATAGATGAGGCTAAGGAGCCTCGTCCATTCGGTGATCCTGTTCCACGTAGTCATATTAGTGCTTACAACTCACGAGTATTAAGAAAAGACTACACATCCCAAGTTTCGTAGAGTTTAGGCTTCTTGAGGAGCAAGAACCTGCTATTATAAACAACTTAAGACAAATTGTTGTTTATGCCAATAGTTAAATTACGGCTTTAGGCTTCTCTTCACAGTTTTTCCACCCGTGTCTTAAACTATGATCAGTTAGCTCCTGGTTAGCCATCTCCTCATTCGTGGATATTCTTATTCGTGTATCAGTGCCACAACATAGGTACTGAGCCCAGACTTAGGGTCTTCAAATACTTCTATGCAATTAGAGAGATAAGTAAGTAAGTAGGGTGTATCGAGGTAGTTGTAAAATTACGGCTGATGCCAAACTGTTTCCCAACCCTTCGTCTTCTAACGATATGTGGAAGGAAAAGTATGCATTTGTCAAACTTCCACGGGGGTTTCCACCCAGTGGAAGAGTCATTGCGACACCATCCAGAACAACAAGTTGAACATGGATGAGATGTCTGCACGAGACTTGGACGAACACGCTGCTGGAGTCTGCTACCACTTGGCTCAAACTATTCTTTATCCCATGGCCAATTACGGCCGCGTGAAATATCTTTCCCTTCAGTGCCTGTGAACACTCGAGTTGAGAACGATCCAGAGATCCAGGCAAATAGTATTCAGAGAAGATTGACGCAACCTCTGCTGGAGTCCTTCCTCACCTGTATTGGTCATTGTTGATTAGGTAGGGACTAATAATATGATTACTGATTTGAGCTTATAGCCCACATTCAAGTCGAGGCCAAGAAGCTGGTTGCTGGAGAGAAGGCCTACTACGAGACTGCGGACAAGATGAAGGTGATAGAGAACAATAGAAGGGAGTCGGAGAAAAAAGTCGACAAGCTCTCCTCTCGTCTTCAAAAGAGCAATGCCTTGATCTCGTCTCTCCAGGGAGACAAGGAGAAGGAGAAAGAGGCAACTAAGAAAGCCCAACACAAATAACATGAATGTAGCCGAAATGAGAATGCTTAGGTGGATGTGCGGCCGCTCAAGGAACAGATAGAATAACAAAATAAGAATTTCGGCAACAAAGTGATTGAGGAAAAGATTTAAGGAACGTCGATGGTGATGATTTGGTCGAATCCAATGTAGACCTGTAGTTACGCCTATAAGAGAAGTGACTTGTGCAAAGTTGAAGGGGTAAAATGAGGTAGATGAGGATTGAGGTAACTTCTGGAGGAGCAGTGAGATAAAACTTGATTCTAAGCATTAATCAGAGAGCATGTGCTTTGATTTGAGGGGGTGGGAAGGAACAAAAGGATTCATGTAGCCGACCACCACTGATTCGGGACGAAGGTTGGATGACGTGATGATCTTTGTATTAATATATATTCCTCGTAGCTTGTCTCTAAGCCGCATAATCTTTTTGTCTCTAAAATTAAATGTAAAAAATTATTTCTGCTCACGTTTTACTAATTGCAATTGTTTTTACAATAAAGATACAACAGATTATCGGTAATAGATGTTGTTTCCAATAAGCAATTGAACTATTACTTCTCCGTTCGTTGTTACTTTTCGGCTAGTCTTCATAGGGATTCCTTGTATCAATTTAACAAGTCAAAATTGACAAATACTATTTATCAAAAGCATCTTCACAATTGATCCCCAAAAAAAATGCTCTAGATTCAACTTACGACCTGTGGATGCATGCCATCAACGCAAAGCAAACTACGGATGGAAAGTGGAATCTCAGTCGACCTCATGTATCCCCAGCAGGAGGTCCTAATATTCTGAGTCTGTTGGGTCTTAGTTAAGGTGGATTTAAGTTTATATGATGTTCCTCTGGTTTTGTTTATTAATTTTATTTCTTAGAGTTCAAAATGTGTCAAAAATTCTTATTTCCCCAGACACAGATCATTTTTGTACCAGTGCCAACAACTCTGGTTTTGCTAGTAAATGGGCTATTATCTTCAATGTATGGGCTTCATTAGTCTCCATGTTGGAATCTAGCCTAAGCTAGTTTAGATTGGGGTTCAAAGTCTCTACGTAAATTCTAGTAAATAGAAGTGCAGTACTAGTCCTTCTACATCTAGAGTTAATTCAATTGGGTATTAAGTCATGTAATGATTCATATAGATCTAACTTACCCAAAACTAATGTTTCATACAGAATTAAGACGAAAATATTAAGAGATTTACAAGTAGCTATGCTCCTTCAGAGTCATGCCATGCGATCCAAACATAGTTTTGAGTCTTCTGACGACTATGAGCCTTCGTGATTTAGGGATCCTAAATATTCTTCTTCTAGTGCCATGTTTTGTTTCTACACCTAACACCTCACCACCTCTTAGGTCCGAAAAAAAGATGCAGCCCATGTTCAGCATTCAGAAGTTCATTTTCTGCTAACAAAAGATTTAATTTAAAGGGAATTTTTTGTCCATTTTTTTTGTTAGCTGGAATTTTGGATAATTTGAGTATGTCAGACTTAGAAGGACAAGAAGTGCCTAACAGAAGATATTTTCCTTCTGTCCCCTTATTGCTGATGCGAATGTGGTATACGGGTCCGTTTGGAACCAATTCTTTTGGGATTTGGATTTCAGATTTGGAATTGGATTTGGAATTCAATTCACTTCTTTTTGTTTGGAACGAAAGGGAATTCAAATAACAAATTTTCAATTTTGTGTTTGGAGAACATAGGAAATGGAAAGGTAATAATTTTTTAGACAATTATATCCTTGATTTACGATGAAAAACAAATTACGGTAAATGGTTTCAAGTGTGCTAGTGCCAGCACATGGTGGTGGCGGCAGCGGCGGCACTGCACGGTGTAGCAACATCGACGGTGGTTGGGTGGTCAAGTGATGGTAATGATGGTAGTCGTGGTATTGAGGTGTAACAAAGTGTAACTAGAGGTCATCAACTGACGCCAATTGTGATGCCGATGGTAGTAGTGGTGGCGGTGGAGGCAATAGTGGTGGCGGCGGAGGCGACAGTAGTGATGGCAACGGTTGTGGTGGCAGTAGTAGTGGTGGCGGCGGTGATGGTGGTGGTGGCGGCAGTAGTGATGGTGGTGGGGGTGAAGGCAGTAATGGCGGCATCAATGGTGGTGGCAATAGTGGTGGTGGTGCTGGCAGTAGTGGTTGGTGGTGGTAGTAGTGATGGTGGTGGGGGTGAAGGCAGTAGTGGCGGTGGTGGCAGTAGTGGCGGTGGTGGCAATAGTGGTGGTGGTGGCTGTGGTGGTGGTGACGGTGGTGGTAGTGGCATTATTGGTGGCAGCTGCGGCGATAGTGGTTGTGGTGGCAGTGGTGGCGGTGGTGGCGTTGGTGGTGGGAGTAGTGGTGGCGACGGTGGTAGTTGTGGTAGTACTGGCGGTGGTGGCGGTAGTGGTGGGGGATGCAGTGGCGGTGGTGGTGGCAGTAGGGGTGGCAATGGTGGTGGTGGTGGCAGTACTGTTGGTGGCGATGGCGATGGCGGTGGGGTAGAGGTGAGGGATGCAGTGGCGGTGGTGGTTGTAGTGGTGGTTGTGGTGATGGTGGCGGTAGTGTTCGCATTGGTTGTGGCGGCAACGACAGTGATAGTGGATGGCGGCGGTGGTAGTGGTGGTGGTGGTAGTAGTGGCGGCGACGACGGTGGTGGTGGCGACAATAGTGGTGGAGGTGGCAGTAGTGGTGCTGGTGGTAGTAGTAAAAGTGGTGTTGCGGTAGCAGCAATGAAGATGGTGGTGGTGGGTTCATTGTTGGAGAGATCCAGAAAAAAGGGTAAGATAGGTAAATAATTAATTTTAATTCAAGTAAATCGAAATCCAATGAAATCCGACCATTTTTCATCGGATTTCACACTATAGAGTCAAATCCAGTCAAATCCTATGAAATCCAATTCCAATTCCTTTTTTTAATGTTCCAAACAACAAAATTTAAGAATTTGAAATGAAATCCCATCAATTTCATGGTTCCAAACACACTCTAAGTGTTCGCTTCACAAAAAAAAAAATTTGGTTTTCAGTTTTTAAAGAGCAACTTAATTGTTTTTTTTTTACAAAAACAAGTGGGTGTTTGATAACCCTTTTTTTTTTGTGTGTTTGGTAACCCTTTTTATTTTGACTTTTTTTTTTTTGTGGTTTGCGGTGGCGGTGGTGGGGCGTAGCGGTGGTCGACAGTGGTGGTGGTGGTGGTGGCCGGAGGTGGCTGCCGGCAGTCGCCGACGGCCGGAGGTGGCTGCCGGTAGTCTCCGGCGGTCGGAGGTGGCTGCCGGCAGTTTCTGGCGGTGGTCGCCTGAGGTGGCTGCCGGCGATGGGAGGGTGGTGGTGGTGGTCTCAAAAAAACAACCAAAAGTGAAAAAAAAAAAAACCAATTTTTGGAGTTTTTTTTTTTACTCTTCAGTTTAAAAACTGATTTTTTAAATTGGAGAAGGAAAAAAAAAATGGTTACCATACGCACTTTTTTTTTCTAATTTTCAAAACTGAAAAAAAAAAGAGAAAAAAAAAAACTGCGTCAAACGTAGCCTAAGCTTGACCTTAAATAGGTAGCATTGATGCATATATCAAGGTAGTTGAGCAGAAAATTACTAAGAGAAGTAATTTCTACAAAAGCCCCATGTGATATTACTTACTAGAATAATCTTATGCATGGGAACCTTTTTCCTTTCATTTTCTTCAGGCTAAATGCTGTAATTAATACAGGAGCATTTTGGTCATATACATTTCAACCAAATTCAAGGAAAATCGATCAACATAACTCCAAGGTACTCTAGCAAGAATATTACAAAAGTACCTTGGATCCCAGATCCATAGTTCTAAATTCCTTCTATGCTCATTCATAAAATCAAAAATTGATCATAAGATCAGGCATCTTCGTATTAATTTGCTATTGAACAGAATACCAGACGTCTAATTCGTGTTATACCTTCCTTATCCGCTTGTTGAATTAATACCATACGTCTAATTCTTGTTATATCTTCCAAGTTGCTTAACAGCAAGAAGCATAAAAAGGCTAAAAGAGAAGATTCTTTTGCACATTGGGTAACATTAAAAGCCAAACCAAGTACACCCTATTCACATCACATTGAGTTTTTTAGAGATATAATCTGATAAAATTCTTAGCCCAACTACTTCAACACTAAATCATTTGCACTGACTAATATCCCTAAGCAGGAAGAAATTTTCAATTGGGCACTTCCGTCCTCCAAAATAAGAAAAACTAAGGTACCCAATTCATCCTAAAACTCAAGCAAATGACCGAAAGAAACGCCATTGGAATGAGTTCTTACTCAGCCAGAAGTAAACCTCAGGATAAGGTACCGCTGAAATACTTCGCTGCATCTGAAAACCAATCATTTGACCCTTAAGAATCATAACTTAGAAAGGTCAATCACTCCCGACTTGGCCCAGCAAACTAAAGCCTAGCGCAGAGTATTAACTCTTTTTTTGCTAATCAAACATCGGTATTGATATAGCTAAAAATACCCCTCCATTCTACGGGTGACACGTGCACTACAAGAAAAATAACTTTTAGCGACGGATTTTTAGAGACGGATTGAAATCCGTCGCTAAAAGTCACTTTTACCGACGGATTTGCCCCGTAGGTAAAAGTCCGTCGGTAAAAATCACTTTTAGCGACGGATTTTTCCTTCGGTAAAAGTCCGTCGCTAAAAACTTTTACCGACGGGATATTCCGTCGCTAAAGGTCTTTAGCGACGGACTTTTACCGACGGGTTATTACCGACAGAACAATCCATCGCTAAATATATTTTTTCGTAGTTTCTCATTTTCTTTTGAATTTTATTTTAAAAATAATTTTTATATTTTACTATAAATGAAGCAAACCCTAATTTGCTCTCATTTCATTCCCCGCCGCTCTTCTCTTTCTTTCCTCCCGACCGTATGCCCCCTCGATCTCCCTCTCCCTCATTCACACAGCCGACCGTCGGCCGCCATCCGCTCCGCCACACCACCCACCGCCACTGGTACTCCTCCATCGTCCGGTCAGTGTCATCACACCCGTCGAAGATCCTCTACGCCTACCACCGCGCCGTCACAGGCTTCTCCGCCCGCCTGACCGCCGCTCAGGCCGCCGATCTCCGTCGCCTTTCCTATTCCCTGGCCGCCTCTCCTGGTACCCACCCCCGTTACTGCTGCCGCCTATGTGATTTCGAAGAACGGTGAGTGCAATACAGGCAGTGAAGCGTAAGTCGGCCAAGACCTACGCCGAGCTTGCTCAAGAGACTGGCCTCCCAAACGTGTACGTGGCCCAAATCTTGAAATGCCAGGCCCTGCTCAGCCCTGAGGCCGCCTGTATGCTGCGAGCACTGCCCGGGTTGCCCGAGGACCTGGTCCTTGAGATGATGGAGCCACCTAGGAGGTCGTATGACCCCCTTTTGATCCAAGATCCTGCCATTTACAGGTAACCCAATGAAATGGAATAAGAGTTGTACCCGTCTAGTTTGTACCCTCATCAATCCCCATTATTTTTATCTTGCCATTTATCTTGCCCCATAGTTCTTGTAAGTTCAATGGGATATTTTGTCTAGTTTGTACCCGTCTCATTCTTTTTTCTTCCCTGAGCGTTGCTGAGTAGTTTTTTTTTTGCTCTAATGCAGATGGCGCTCGACTACATTGGGTAACGTGGAGCTACTATTGGTGTCACTAAGGAGAAGAGGATCAAGTACGTGAAGCTATAAGAGTTGAGTGTATCTTGGGAGATTGATATCTATTTTTGGTTTTAATAAAATATGTAATTTTGTTTTGAAATTTGTATGATGTGATTTATTTTGTTCGGTGAATATTTAATTTTTGTAGTTCAGTATATTTTTTTTTTTGGTGCAACAATTTGTTCGGAGAATATTTAATTTTTGTAGTTGAGTATTGGGTGTTAGATGTTGATGTATAACTTATATTTTGTTTGTATTGCTTGAAATTTAAAGAAGAGTGCGCTATTGGTGATTAGGATTAATTGTCAATGAAAATCGGCTTGAATTTTAAAAACTAATAACAATTTAAAAAAATAGTTTTTTTATTGACATTTAGCGATGGAATTTCGTCGCTAAAAATCTGATTCAAGTGTAATTGGATGGACTTTAGCGACGGAAGTCGTGTCACTAAAAGGCCTAGATTAACGACGGACTTTTGGCAACAGAATATCCGTCACTAAAAGTATTTTAAAATTGAATTTGAAGAATATAACGAAAAATAGGAAACTATGAAAATTACTTTTAGCGACAGAATATTCCGTCGCTAAAATATTTAATCCGTCGCTAATTTGACAAAAAAGAAAATAAATTAAAATTCTAAAAATATAATTAGCGACGGAATATCCGTCGCTAATGAAAAATAAATCCGTCGGTAAAAATGACATATTTAGCGACGGATTTAAAAATTTCGTCGCTAAACTATTAGTGACGGGCTTTTATACGAGGGATTTTTAGCGACGGTTAATCCGTCGCTAATTCTTTTAGCGACGGATTTCCCCGTCGCTAAAAGCCTGTTTTCTTGTAGTGGTGGCGGTTACAGCGCATAACCTATTCCGGTTCCTTGCCGATATAGCACTTACCATACCAGTCACCGAGTAGAATCCTAAAGAAGATCTGACTCTATCAGCAGAGACTGATATGATATCCTTTAGGATCCTAATGAGATTCTGATTAGAGTTGACTGAAGCCCAGTTCTAATTGGACTCTTCTTGCTACCACTATATAAGGGGGTCAAACCCCCCAGGTAAGCCGAAGTTCACAGATATATACATTGTGTCTTTATTGCTTCTCAGAGTTCGACATTGTTAGCCATCTCTGACTTAAGTATCGGAGCGTTCCGCCGCCAGAACCCCACCCGGCGGTCACTCCGTGTTCTCTTTTGCAGGCCTGATTTCTGGTGTGGTTCCCGATCCAGTTTTTAGCTGCAACAGATTGGCGCCATCCGTGGGACCACTACAGGGAACATGGCCAATCATTCTTCTTCTTCAGACTCTTCACAAAGTCATTCTCAGAACCATCGTGCGCGAACTAGCAGCTCTCGTCGATCAGGTCATTCTCATGACCAACGCTCGACCCCTTTGCGCCGTCGTCGCACCAGTTCTTCTGAAGATAATTACGTCAACGTAACATCTACTACTCCCGAATCAGAAACTAGACCTCGGAGAAACCAATCTCCAACGTCTACTCTGAAAAACGGTGACCTTCGACATCGCCTGAACCGTCAGCTATTCAAAACACCACATGACAACCTTACCAAGGAAATCCATGAACTGAAGGATGTTGTAAACACTCTTCAGCGAAAGCTTGACATGGCTGTGGCTCTGCAGTCCACTCACCATTCTCATCTTGACCCTAACGACCTTCACCTTCGTCTCACCTCCAAATCAAGCTACGGCCGCAAATACAGATCAACAGCCGATCCAACTTATGATCCCAGAGAAAAGAGCAGAGATCATATGACCAGGAGTGGATCATGCTATCGACGGGATCCATCAGTCGAAGGCAGTACCAACTCCTCTCCCAGACGAGTCGCCAGAGCTGAAACCCCTCAAAGATCTGTCCACAGAAAGAAGACGCCTGAGTTTCGTTCCCAAGAATGAGACTCCTGGAAGATGGTGCCTAGATATCACTCTCCAGAACGATCTCTCCCAAGGGAAGAATCTGGATATCCGTTATCTGAAACCATTGAAAAAGCAAAGTTACCCCCCAACTTCCGAATGCCTCAATGTGACCTCTACGACGGAACTGGAGATCCGAGCGAACATGTTTATCAGTTTCAAACAAACATGTTACTCCTCCAAGTTTCAGATGTTGTCATGTGCAGAGCCTTTCCTACCACTTTGAGGAAGGCTGCACATGCATGGTTCAAATCTCTGCAACCAAGATCCATCTACTCCTTCAACCAATTATCGGATCTCTTTCAAAAACACTTTGTAAGCAGTCGCTCCCGAAGAAAGAACTCGGCGAGTCTGTTAAACATTGTGCAAGAGAAAAATGAGTCACTGGCGTGCTTCCTCGGACGATTCAACGCAGCTACTCTGGAAATCGATAACTTGGACGAATTCGTGAAGTATACTGCCTTCCTCCGAGGCCTCCGTCCGACATCCAAGTTTGCGTTCTCTGTAAAGAAAAGTCCTCCGGGTAATATGAAAGCCCTTCTCGAGAAGGCTAACAAGTATATTCAAGCTGAAGAATACCTGGAGACCCACAGAGGAAGACGCAGAGAAGGCAAAGAAGAACAAAAGAAACGATCTCGAGAAATAACTCCTCAAGGAGGGCAGTCAGCAAAACAATCTAAGCATGATGAAAGGCGTCCGAAAAACCCGTTTGCTTCTGAAAATCTAACACCCCTCAATGCTAAACCATCACAGATTCTTCACGAGATCAAAGACAATAAAGCTCTCCAGTGGCCGGACAAGATGAAATCTCCACCCAATAAAAGGAACAAAGATTTATGGTGTCACTTTCACAACGATCATGGTCACACAACTGACAATTGCGGGTCACTTAAACGAACAATTGAGGCCCTTATCAAGCGCGGCCAGTTGAGGAAGTTTGTCGCTCATAGAGAAGGAAGACAACAGACACCTCCGGACATGGAAGAAAGAGAAGATCGGGAAGAGAATGCGGGTACAATTAACACTATATATGGGGGATTGGCCGCAGGAGGTTCTTCAGGACAGGCTCAAAAAGCATACGCCAGAGAAGTGTACATAACGAGCCAACCCCTGAATAAGAAACAGAAGACAGTACCCGTAGCGGCAATCACCTTTTCCGACGAAGATTCAAAGGATATAAAAACTCCTCATAATGATCCATTAGTCATCACAATTAAGGTTGGGAACTTCGACATAAAGCGTGTCCTGGTTGATAATGGAAGTTCCGCAAAAGTCTTATTTTACGATGCATTCAAGAAGATGAACATTCCAACGGACCGTCTCCGAAAGATGGATACACCGTTGTATGGATTCTCCAATCATCCAGTTGAGGTTGAAGGTATTATCGCACTCCCAGTTGCGATTGGCACACCTCCAACACAAGTCAACTTCATGCTTGATTTTGTGGTAGTAAAGGTCCCCTCAGCACACAACGCCATATTGGGACGACCAGCACTCAATCAACTACAGGTTGTAGTGTTAACCTATCACCTCAAGATGAAGTTCCCCACGGAACACGGGATTGGAGAGGTGAAAGGAGACCAGACTACAGCTCGTCAGTGCTATGTCACTTCGTGCTGACCAAAGAAGACAAAGAAATTGGACTCCGAGGAAATCTTGATCTGATAGAAATGGTTCGAACTCAAGCCCATGACCGATCCGTTGTTCTAATAACAACGCATCGCGCAGTAGCATCTTGCCCCGAGGTAAGACACTTCTTTTTCGGGGGGATAAGGGGCTCAAACCTTATCAAAACCCCAATCTCTTAGAAATCGTCTTTAAAAGATTTTTTCAAATAAATGGGTTGTCAAGCAATCCAATGTAAACTTTATTTTTGCTCGAGCAATAAAGTTAGTTTTCTCAGCATTGTTGTAATGTAAGCTTAGCCAAAACATTCTGCCGGAATAGAGTGATGGCCGAACACTCTGCCCGAACAGAGTGCTCCACTTAGCCAAAACACTCTGTCAAAACAGAGTGATGGCCGAACACTCTGCCCGAACAGAGCGATCAACTTAGCCAAAACACTCTGTCCGAACAGAGTGATGGCCGAACACTCTGCCCGAACAGAGCGATCAACTTAGCCAAAAACACTATGTCCGAACAGAGTGATGGCCGAACACTCTGCCCGAACAGAGCGATCAACTTAGCCAAAAACACTCTGTCCGAACAGAGTGATGTCCGAACACTCTGCCCAAACAGAGTGATCAACTTGGCCAAACATTTTGTCCGAACAGAGTGATGGCCGAACACTCTGTCCGAACAGAGTGATCAACTTAGCCAATACATTCTGTCCGAACAGAGTGATGGCCGAACACTCTGCCCGAACAGAGTGTGTAACTCTTGAGTTTTATAAAAATACAAGAGAAGGCCAAACGGATTAGCTACAGATCTAAGTCCGTGAAGAAACAAAAGTTAATGGGGGCACCGTCACTCCACCAAAGCTTTTGCTTCTTCAAAGTATAGGCCGAGCGAGGGTGCTCGAATTCTTTGCCAACTCTTTAAGTGACAAATAAAGAGTTAGAGTTAAAGTAAAAATAGATAACGATGTGTGAATGGTAGAATAAACCATAAAAAACACATAGTGAACAAAGTACCATCAATAGAACAAAAGATAGAGTACATACAATGCCCTTAAAAGGGCATCAAAATACTCAGTCTAAAAAGAAATAAAGAGCCTACAAGATGAAGACTAGATCTAAGGCTCGAAGGCAACGCCTGAAGGACCATCCTTTGGAGGATGAGTTCATACGTGGAAATTGAAACCAACATTCTGTCCGAGCAGAATGTTGACCAAACACTCTGCCCGAGCAGAGTGACCAAAGCTTGGACCAACATTCTGTCCGAACAGAATGTTGGCCGAACAGAATGTTAGCCGAACAGAATGTTGGCCGAGCACTCCGCCCAAGCAGAGAACCAACTTCATACCCTTTGTGCTCGGATGAAGCATAAAGGAACCGAAGAATCATGCCCGAACAGATTGGGAATAAACTCGTTGAGCTCGGACAAGACATGTCCGAGCAGAATGTTAGCCGAATAGAATGTTGGCCGAGCATTCCGCCCAAGCAGAGAACCAACTTCATACCATTTGTGCTCGGATGAAGCATAAAGGAACCGAAGCATCATGCCCGAACAGATTGGGAATAAACCCGTTGAGCTCGGACAAGCCATGTCCGAGCAGAATGATCGCCGAACTCGTCGCCCGTGCAGACATCTTAACTCCATTTCTTTTGTGCTCTCAAGAGCCCGTGGGTAAAACTCTACGGAGTTTGACTAAAAAAAGTTCTCGAGTGGAGGTCAAAGGAATTTTTTATAAGTAGAGCTTCCAACTGAACTCTTTTGGAGAAAATGAGGTTTTCTATGGATAGAGCTCGGAAAACTATCCGAAATCAAAAAAAAAATCACCTCAATCGGATATCCGAGCAAAAAGTTATGAACTTTTCAAGTTCTCAAGTGATAGTACAACTTTATTTTCTGCTCGGATTTGACAAACATGGCCGAGCAGCCCAATGGCAATTCGTTCCTCTTCCGCGCGCGAGGTCAAGGGTTCAAATCTGCTTGGACACATGAGCAATAAGGATTCCTTTACTTTTTAAACAAGGAGTTCATTACAGATTGGGCCTCTCCATCATCAGGCCCAAATCCGCGCAGCAAGGCCGCACAGCATGTCCGAGCAGATCATGGTCTGAGCCCAACGTCCGAGCAGGAAAAAATGTTGGGGCTTCTCAGCTCGGGCCATAGTCCGAGCAGGCCGGTCATGGTCCGAGCAGGCCGAGCAAAAAAAAAAATATTCGAACAGATCCACGTCCGAGCCCGCTGACCGAACAGAAGAAAAGAATGAGGCCTTTTCAGCTCAGGCCCATAGTCCGAGCAGAAAAAATCCGAACAGATCCTAGTCCGAGCCCGCTTCCCGAGCAGAAATTGTAGAAAATCATTTTTGCGGCTTTTATGGTCTCAAAAAATTCGGAAGAATATCCGAAAAATTCCAGAATGCTATTTACGCAACAAGAAATAGGTATTATGGATCTTGAGCACTACTTGGTCAACAGGCGCTCAGAAAAAAAATTATTTGCACCTATAAAAGCGAGAAAAGTCCGTAAAAAATTGGATGTGTTTCCCGTCCGAACACTCTGCCCGAGCAGAGTGACCACGGCCAAGCAGAATCCCGTCCGAGCAGAACTCTGTCCAAGCAGAACACTCTTTGAAATTTTGAAATTTTGAAATGTTTTTGGCATATTTCGCTATCACCAGTGGGAAAAGTGTGCTTCCACCCGCTTCATTAACGCTGGTAAAAGCAGGGGGCATATGATATAGCTAAAAATACTCCTCCATTCTACGGGTGACACGTGGCGGTTACAGTGCATAACCTATTCCGGTTCCCTTGCCGATATAGCACTTACCATACCAATCACCGGGTAGAATCCTAAAGAAGATCTGACTCTATCAGCAGAGACTGATATGGTATCCTCTAGGATCCTAATGAGATTCTGATTAGAGTTGACCGAAGCCCAGTTCTAATTGGACTCCTCTTGCTACCACTATATAAGGGGTCAAACCCCCCAGGTAAGCCGAAGTTCACAGATATATACATTGTGTCTTTATTGCTTCTCAGAGTTCGACATTCTTAGCCATCTCTGACTTAAGCATCGGAGCGTTCCCCTGCCAGAACCCCAGCCGGCGGTCACTCCGTGTTCTCTTTTGCAGGCCTGATTTCTGGTGTGGTTCCCGATCCAGTTTTTAGCTGCAACAGGTATAAAACAACATAAAGCCATTGATTCTCCATTCTTTTAGCCATAAATATCTACTTTTTTATGCTTTGCTATGTGTTTCCAACCGAAAAACCATTATCAATTCTAGAGATGGAACGAGATACAGTTTCTTAACCATGTGATTGAATTTGACTTACCTACTATGTTACATGGACTCTTCGGTTTGCGTGAAATACCCGTGTCAGACACTCGACACTTGGACATGGGTATGGAATATGTGTCCGACACATCTCATAGGATATGCCATTATGATACTATCTTGTAGTCTTTGGTTTAAATAATTATTGCTTCGAGCATAGCGTTCATGTTGCTAGGCTTTTTGGCTGAAAGTAACTGTTATCAGCACCTCCCCTAGCAAAAAGGAGGAAGTTCTGAAACATTTAGGTCTCGTACGCTTACCATATTTGTTTTCGTGTTTTGTATTCTGTTTTTGTTTTCTAGATTTTAGTATTCAATTCTAAAATTATATTGTGTACTTTTAGTTTTTTCTGTATCTACTTTTTTCAGTTTTTTTGTACGTTTATCATTTTTATTTTCATTTTTAGTAACTTTTTTGGATCCATTTTTGTTTGTTTAGCTTTTTTTACACTATTTGTACACGTATTTTCCCATTTTAACCCTACTCTTAACCTAACAAATTATTTTTATACCCTCTATTTTTATACCCTCCTTTTACTTCTCCCAATAAAGTACCCTCCTTTTACTTCCCATCACGTGAAGCATGGTCGACCCACATGTTCTGAAATGTTCCCCTTCCTTTTTCCCCTTCCCATCTTCCTCTTCCTTGTGCACTGAAATACCCATTTCCCCTCCCCCATTAATGAGTTAAACAGCACAGTCGCACACACCCATTTCCAGATTGTTGGATTCTTGATTGGGAGACGGAAGGTACCGGCGACGTGTTGGTCGTCTTTATCCTGGGTCTTCGACAGCTAGAGGGTTGGGGTGAATTTCTCTGTTGCTTTCGGCAGATTGACGAATGGTGTAGGAGAGAGTTGTTGGGGATTTGTTCATTGGAAATGAAGGAGAAGGAGATAAAGAGGAACGAGAGAGAGGAGAGCAACGGTTTCCCTCTGACGTGACAAGGCATAGAGGATGTCAGAAAAAACGTTGAACAGTGAAGGCTAAAACTTCATTCTCTGACGGTGAGAAATGGAGTGAGAAAAGGTGAAAACACCTATGGGGTGTTTTCATTTTTTTGACAATGTTTGGATATTTGGATCCAAAATGAATACTGAAAATGATAAAAGTACGCGAAAAAGGACATCTTTTTTATCATCATTACAAAAACGAAAACTAAATACTGTAAACGTACGGGCCCTTAGGTGCCAACTGTCTTCAAGTTAGCAAAGACCCAGATGAAATGAAGGTAACCTTTTATGTTATGTTATTTAATGAGAAAAGCCAAAATATTAACAAATTGTTCATAACTATGAGATACACGTTCATGTGGGCATGACAGGGATGGCAAGTAAAAAAAGACAGTTTTGAAGCCAAATCATTTTTAGCTATAGTTGTCTAATTAGTAGTTGTGCATTTTCTGCAAATTATTTAAATTCATATTCTATTGGAAATCTGATTTTTTAAATCTTGAGTGTCTGTTCATGGTTGTGCATAGTAATATTTCAATAATATTTATGTTCAGGGTGTGTGTGTGTGTGTTAAGAAGAATATGGAAGAAGGAAGAAGAATGTGAACAGTGAAAAGACGGTTTTACATCTAAATTAACGGACATAGATTGACAGAACCTAACGGAGTAACCTGATTGAAACGAATTCTAAAATTTAGTGATCACTTTGACATAAGTCAATGTCCAGTGACCAAAGTTGAATTTGTCTAATATTACAGTGGTCAACCTAGTAGTTAACTCAAGACTTTATAGCAAATCAAAGTGGCTGCCAGAAATCAAAAAATTCTAGACTTCAACGAGGCATTGACTTTAAGGCCATTTTTCGATATGCAAAACTGGGATTCCGAGAAAATTCAGAATTGAAAGGTTGAAGGGATCATAACAAAGTTTCCAGAAAGTTCAAAAACACATAAAATGGATGAGTAAGGAATGAGATATGGACAATCTTATAATTTCCTTACCACAACAAAAAGGGGACAAACATTTACATTATTCAAGCAAAACACCAACCAAGCTAAATCCAACGACAATTATGTCATGATTTTTACTCATGCAAACCTAATGCTGAAAGGAAAACCAAAACTCTAGGCTTTATCAAATCTAAAAATAAAAAATAAGAAAAAAGACTACAAGCATGATAGAGATGGATAATTAATAGCGAGAAAATCTAATACATATCGAATTAGGAGATCGAGAACCTAACGGAGGTGTGTGCTTCTGAAGAATTGGAGTAGGAAGTAGCAAGAATCAGCAGCAGGAAGGATAGTAACAAGGGGCTGCTGCAAAAAAGGAGAGGTCGAAGAGAAGAAGGCTGATTTAAATCAAGCCCTAAAATGAGAAATTACACAAACACCCCGAACTTAAGCCACTTATTCAAAACGCACCAAATTTTTTTAATATTACAAAAGGTACAAACTTATTTATTTATTTTAAAGTAATATCCTATCATTAAAATAATGGGCTACTGCATTTTGTCTTATGTCTACGAAAAATTTGGCAGCACGTCCCCAAGTACACGACATAGATTAGGCATTCTTACATCCGTTATTGCTCTGCAAGCAAAAATAGGTGTACGACACAAAATTTATTATGCATCTGAAGAAACACAGGATAAAGGTCCGCCTAATTTCCACTCTTACATAGATTACAAATTGTCCAGACCGGACATCCGAAGGCTCATTACTCTGTAATGAGGACCTTTGAGCATGAACTAAGGCTTTTTATCCATGCATATGTTTTCGAAGTGGTAATATGTAATAATTTTTTCAAAATATGAACGCTTTGGAAAGATGGAATCATAAGGTTAATTTATGAAAACATGCCATTACAAAAATGATTCCTAAATTTTTATCAACAACCAGCTGTAAGTTTGTAACCAACTCATTGTCAATGGAGTTGACAAAGTTAAAATGAATCTTCGCTTGCCTATGGACATATATAACTTTGTCAACACGAAATTCACGACAACATTGATTAATTTGTCAAGTAACCACATCTTTTTAAGGCGGGTTGCGGGCTTGCTTTATAAAATATTTTTTCTCAGTCTCAAATACTTAATACTTGTATATCTAAAAAGTACCTTGAGACCTATTTCTATTTCCATATAGATCGCCCTATTATTTTTCATGATCCTTGGGTGAAAGATCATATTCGACTTCTTTCGATTACTGGTCATGATCCCACTAATTAGGTTTCAATATTCTCAAACGCACAAATATGACAACCTTAGCTCCTCAGAAGCACCACTTCATACTACGATAATGCAAGCCTATGAATCTCCTTCACGGATTGCTTAGCATTTACATATTTATGAGCTTCAAAGCATTGATCCTGCAAGCCTAGATGTATCCCTTGATGATTGCTTAGCACCTACACGTTTCTTTTAAATTTCAAGCATCTTTACATGTATTTGAAATAAAAAACTAACAATAATCTATCTAACTAGAAAGAAAAACATTAAAATATAAGTAGCAAGTAAAGGCTTAATAGCGCGAAAAGTAAAACAAAAGCACAAAGGACAGGCGCCGGAGAAGTGGCGGTAGCAATCAGAGGAGTGAGGCATGACAGCGTGGGGTGGGATGGGGTGGGCCGACAGTGGGTGCGGGTGGCGGCTGGAGGAGCAGCAACCTTACAGGTAGGGGTCGGATATCGGCAACGGTACGGGTAGCAACCTTACAGCCTTTAGCGATGGAACGTTCCACCACCAGATACTAGTATATATTCAAAATTTCCAAGAAAGGAAAAAAAACATGTGAATTTTTTAACATACGGAATAATCGTCGCAAATACTCCTCCGGAAAAAAGGAAGTCCATTGCCAAATACCTTTTGGAACAAAATATTATGTCACTAAGAACACTGTCCGTCATAAAACTTCATCATTAAAAGTGACTTTTATCAACATAATTTGTTTTTTGTTGGTAAAATATGTCGCTAAAGGTATATTTTCTTGTAGTGAACAAATTTTCTTCATTCTACGTATTATAGAAAACACAAGAAAATTCTTTCTCTCGAAAACATTTTTTATGGTGCTATATTCTAGAAAACAAAATTCAATGAAAATTAAAAATTGAGCCTCTATCTCTTTCTTCTTTTTCCACACACACACACACACACACACACACACACATATATATATATATGTGTGTGTGTGTGTGTGTGTGTGTGAAAGCCGAATGTTGTCACGTCGCCGCCTACGTGGACATTCTCTCCTTTTTCCATGTAGATTTAATTATTTCTTTTATAAAACCAATTTTAGTTAACCTCCTTTTTTGAATTTGATTTTCTCTTATCAATCTGTTAGAGTTTATCTTATTAATTAAATGTCAAAACTTTAGTTAACCTCATCATTCAAATTTCTAAAATTATTTATAATTTTAGCAATTTAGTCGAGTTTCCATAAGTATCGGTTCCTCATCAATTTAATTAAAAGCCGATTTCACAATCATTAGCAAATTTTTTGCACAAATTCGAATTTTGGGATAAAGTATACCTATTCATCGATATATCCTTTAGTATCGCCAAGTCAATAATTACTTGAAGGTCTTCCCTTTTTTTACATAAACTCTTCAAATTTGAAGAAATAACTATATCTTTTATCTGCGCCCTTCCCTCACATTACCTATTCTATCTTTGAATTGTTCGAAATTTTGGTAGCATAAAAGTTATTTATGAATATCGCCTCATAGACTAATCCCCAAAAACCAGTTCCTCAACTGTACATATTAACAGTACCTTCATAAAGTCAAAAGATAAATACGATTCACAACGTCTTCTTTCAGTCCTTTGCAATTTTTCTCAAACCTATGTCATGATATGCATGTTTAAGTTTGGTGTAACGTCGGTTTATATGCATATTTTCCTAATTTATATAAACCATTGTCATCCATTTTTGTTTCTTTCTCCCTTAAGGGCTTAAAATTCTAGCATATCTTCATGTTGATTTATTAACAGGTAACTTCACATTGGCAAATCTTAAGGTGCTATTTAGATTTTTCTCTTCGAGCCGAACAAACCATAGTCTGGCTAGATTCTTTGTATGCATTCGATATTGGACTTCAAGTTGTTCAGATCATCTATAAATTTTATTATGCATACTTGTCTATCTTTTGTGAAGACGGACTGAGAAATCTCTTCTTCTTCTTCTTCTTCTTCTTCTTCTTCTTCTGTTGTTGTTGTTTTACAATTGGCACAGTTGTCTTTACATTGGAACACAACAACATTTTTCGTATCTTAGATTTTTCTCCTTCTCAATGTCATGAATAATTTTTTTTTTGTTTTTCTGTGGGGTTGGGGATTGTTTAAATTCTATAGTGATTAATTGGTCAATTAACAACAGTCCATTGTGTCAAGGAGCTTACTTAGATTCTCTTTCTCAATAGTTTTTGAACACATAACATTTTTTTGTTTAATATATTTTTCGTGGTTGTAGATGGAGCTCCCAGTGAAAATCACACCTCTGTCTGGTTCGAGATTAAAAGCTTATGGTGAAGTCATGTCGATGTCCATGATCAATCGCAATGTTCAATGACGGCTAGTTATTGCTAATCAATTCAAATAAAATTGTGATTATTCCTTGAAAGGCTCAAAAGTTTGCTATGTGTTGTTCACTCGTATTACTTACAAAATGTTAACAGCTTGTTGGTGTTATTATTGCATATTATACATGTTCTTTGATTCTATGTACATGTAATATCAAATTATTTTAATATTATTGATAAAACTAATAATTATTTTAATTCAGTACTTTAATAGTTATTGTACAAACCTCTGTGTGCACTGCATGGAATAATATTATCTTTACGATCATGTGATATTATCGTTTTTCCCTTCTTTTTAGATACAAGAACTTTACTAATAGAAACCAACTATAGTATAAAAACGGAAATCAACTTATTATTAGCATTTTAATTGTTCTTGATATTATTTCACTTTATTATAATTGGTACGATGTAATTCAATAAATATTTTTATACTTAGCACACGTCGTTCCCGTGCGCAATGCACGTGGTTAAAACTAGTGAAAAATGCAAAAGATATTGGTATGCAACTTGGGATGTAATGAGTAGGCGGTAGTAATCAAGATTCAGCCCAAACTTGGCCAGCAGCAGTATAGTACGAGCTTGGATCAAGTTTAACAAATCTAATTATATATAAATGAAAGTCGAAGCTGAGAGAAAGTTGCTACATCACTGCTTGTGTGGACACTCTCTCAGTTTGTCACGTGGACTTTTCTTTTATAATTTTCTTAATTCTAACCTTAAATGTCTTCTCTCTCTCTAGAGACAATCTACTTTTTAACAACCTAAATTGTAGTTATTATTATCTTCATACCTGAAATATCTAATATTATTGAGGAAAACATTTAAACCTAAGTAAATATCTTCTTAGGTGATTTATTTTAATGTGCCCTTTATATGTTTACTTTTATATCCTTTTTCCTTTTTTAGAATTTTGTTATGGCAATCTAACTTCAAAATGGATTCCAAAAATTTTAAACTCAATGATCCTATTTAAAATTCCAAAATTATCTCTCGGAATAAAAAATTAAGTTGACATTTTCCTCCCTTAATTTGAGAAAATCACCTTTCACAAATTCTAAATTCGTAAAATGAATTTTCAAAATTTTTAAACTTACTAATCTTACTTAAGTTCCAGAAAAATCTCTTACAATATGATAATAAGTTGACCATAGCGTCCCTTGAGATAATCTCATTTTATGAAACTTAAAATTTGATAATTATCTATATGGTGAGTCTCTCTCTATCACAAATCACTTCTTTTTTATTGCTTTATTTTTTTTATTTCATCTAGCCATCATATTTTGTTATCTTGGGATATCAACACTCATTTTGTGACTCAAGTGACTTTCTCCACGTTTATATTCCTCTATAATGCCGATATTTTTTGTTGATAGAATTGATTGCGATGTTCATAACTCTTGAATTGAATTGTCATTTTCTCATTGCTATATTTTGTTGAATTGTACTGTATATAATAGGATGGGAGATTTTTCACCATTGTTTTATCACTTTTAATTAGTTTTTCCATTAAGTAATTTAATCTTAGATGTCTATACACTACAAGAAAAATAATCTTTACTGACGGATTTTTAACGTCGGACTGATATCCGTCGCTAAAAGTAGCCTTTGTCGACGGATTTATCCGTAGGTAAAGGTCCGTCGCTAAGAGTAGCTTTTACCGACGGTGAAGATCCGTCGCTAAGAGTAGCTTTTACCGACGGATAAATCCGTCGGTGAAGATCCATCGCTAAAAATCTTTAACGACGGATTTTTCCGTCGATAAAGGTTTTTAGCGACGGATCTTTAGCGACGGATAATCCGTCACTAAATATTATTTTTTGAAAATTTCTCATTTTTCTCGTTTTTTGAAATTTTTTAAAAGAATTTAGCGACGGACTTTTAATGACGGAGTGGAATCCGTCGCTAAAGGTGATTAAAAGGAAAAAAACCCTAGTTTGTTCTCTTTCTCCCCGCCGCTCTCCTTTCCCCCTCTCCTCTCTCTCTCTCTCTCTCTCTCTCTCACCCACACCCAGCTTCGTCGCCCACCTCCCACGCCGGCACGCCATCTCACCGCCACCTCCCCACTGCTTGCGCAGCCCTAAGCCACTCAGCCCGGAGACTATTCCCACTTGTCAATTTGGCAACTACGAGACCAAAGCTTATCTCAGATGGTGGCCGTATAGTTGTTCATCGGAGGGTAAAGTGTCAACCACTTACACCATCACTTTTTGCCACTGAAGATCAACTAAGTGTCACAAGTGTCTAGTTGTGCTGTCGACGGCGGCTGCCCAAGTGACTACGTAGCTACTCCAGAGCTCTGTTCTCCTTCATCTTGTAACCCCTTTTTCACCTTTTTGCCAATTATAAATTCTTGATTTGTTATTTCGATAATCTGTTTGAGCTTTATTTTTGCGCATATTTTCATGAAACTGAAAGTTGAGCAATTTGATGTGGTCATTTGTAGAGTTTTTGCCCGGTCAACCTTGCTCTTTTATAATTCACAAAGTTCCTCGGCCTAAAGGCAGCAGCTTTTGGATTCCTGGTATTCAAATCCTTGCCAGCGTTAATCTTCTTTCGTCAATTGTGGTAAATAGAAAGAAAAAAAAAGGTAGTCTTTTCATCTGTTCACTATTTTACTAGGATTATCTTTGTTAGTAATATGCTTGGCCAACCCAATTTTGTTGCTAAAGTTCACTCCGCCAGCTTCATAATTTTTGTCATTTTTTAGATTTTCTAGGTTCAAATTTGAGAATGTAAGCCTTTAGATTGAATGGAAATGGTGGTTACCAGTTAGAAAGGTATTGTTGACAAGTTAACTAGGATATAAACATTGACCGAAGTGAATGCGTACATGTTCAAATTACCTTCTAAGAATTCATATAAATCAAAGAGAACAAATATTATGGAACAATGAGAGTAATATTTTAGATTTATGCACTCCCCCGATATTGAGTTTTATGGGCCTATTTCTTTTCCCTGTTCGGGTAATTGGATCGTATGAAATTTGTGTAGCTGTCTCTTAGTTTCTTAAAGTTTAGGAAAAGGTATTGGTGGCAATCTTGCTATATTTGGGGAGGTTAGTTTATTCTTCTGTGATGATTAGAATTATCGTTCGTTCTATTTATTTTATTTTCCGCTTAATTTCTGAGCACCATGTTCCTTTCTATTACTGTTTGATTTCAGTTTGGGTTGAAGGTCCACTAGGATTTGGTTTGCTGTTAAACTGTCGCACTGTGCAATTAGAAGCTTTTTCAGTACTTCTAATTGAACTTTTTATCAATTTCTTCCAAGTCTCTCAATGACAGAGTAATCGTGCTTAAGACACTTGTATGTGCAACTTGCCCACTACCCCTAATTTCTGGTACCCAATCTCTTTTCACGTTTCTAACCTATTTGGTTTCCAATTGCAAAAGAGCTTCTTCATTTTCCTAACTCATTGAGGTGTGATGTGTTTTAGGTCGTTTCAATTATGAACATTCATTTCGTTGCAAAAAGTTACTGATGCAAGTCCGTCATCCATACGTGATGGTCTAAGGAGGTATTTTCACTCATTGACTACTAGTATAGTGACTTTCTGTGTATCAGAATGGTTTTCAGAGAAGTTATGGTACCATTTTGTCGCTTTAATACTCTTGACAGTTTTTGTTTCCTTCCATTAGAAGTGAATTGGGGTTTACCATTTCCAACATGTTCAAGTTAACAGTGCCAAAAGGGAAAACTACATCGTTATTAGCAACCATTGTAACGCCTTTTTGCAAGATATCCATGTTTGCTGCAAATGATTCAATATATTCTTGATAGCTTTGTCTACGTGTCTATGTTTATGGCTCACTTTCTATTTTATACAGTATTATACATTTAGTAATTATTTACTTTTCCTTCATAACTTTTCTCTATTGGGTTCATGCAATTTAGTGGGTAATGTACTTGTTTTTTCAGCTGTGCTTATCTTGGGAGTATTTTGCAGGCCTTGGAGCAAGGTTTTTTGTTTATATTTTTTCCTTTCGATAAAATTTGTAATTTTGCTTTGGAATATGTACGATGTGATCTATTATATTTAGCAAAAGTTAGTATTAAGTATTAGTTGATGGTGAATGACTTAAATCTTATTTGTATGACTTTTAATTTGGTAAAGAATGAATGTTAGTTTAAATGGATTGGTTGACTAAGGTTAATTATTGATGGATCAGTTGATTTAATTGTTCGTGTGAATTGAATTACAGGAAACAAGTTTAGAGTTTTAACACATAAAAATAATTGAAAAACAGCCTTTTTAATTTTTTGCGGATAAACTTTTAGCGACAAAATTACGTCGCCATAAGTATTTTAAACAAATTAATGATAATTTTTAGCGACAAAAATATGTAGCAAAAGGTTTTAAATTTTAGCGACGGACTTTCCGTCGCTAAAAGGTTTCCTCTTTTAAGCACATATAGAGACGGATTTTCATGAAAAAATTTAGCGACGGAATTTATGTCGCTGAAAAGTTCCCTTTTACACATTATTTGCAAAAATACAAAAATTGGAAAATAACAAAAAATACTTTTACCGACGGAATATTCCGTCGGTAAAAAGTTATTTTTATCAACGGATCATCAATTTTCGTCGCTAATATTTTAGCGACAGCCTTTTACCCAACGGACTTTTAGCGACGGACAGTCCGTCGCTAAAAGCTTTACTGACGGAAAAAGGACTTTTAGCGACGGAAAAATCCGTCGCTAAAAGTCTTTTTTCTTGTGGTGATATTAGGTGACCATTATATGGATTCTATCACTTTTTGTTCCATTCTTTCTCAAAAACTTGAGAATCGTGCTTTTATTATATTATTTACATAATTTATTGACTATAGTTGCTACCGTGTGCAACGCACGAGATCAAAACTAGTGTAGACTAAAAACATGAGGCCCTCTAATGGTTGATTGTTTACAATAGTTCACTAAATATTCTGGCGAATATAATTTGGAAAAATCTTGGGTATGAGTCTCAATTAAATATAGAAGAAATGCATATTCCCACCGAAAGTCTATACATTTCTTTTGAAAACCAGGAGGAGAATTATTAATTCAACAATTGTTTGTTCGCGTTACACATCGCGGGGTGCGGTGACTCTCTCATAAGCATCAAGATGCAGGTGGTTGGACTAGAAAATCGTCTCACGGTTCCAAATCCAGTATCCTTGTTGCTGATTACCTGTCTGCTTTACCATGAAGTCAAAACCAAAATTGATTTTACTATATACACGAACAACTTTTACCTGCTATGTGCATCTAAGGAGTGTCTTGTAGTCCAGCCTATCCCTCAACGGTATGACCGTCAGTAGACGAAGGTGAAGAGAGGCTTTTTGACTCCTTCCATTACAACATCTTAAAGCTATGTCTGAAAGAAAGGAGAAAGGAGAAGAGCTTTTAGGTTGTTTGGTAACTTGGTAATGGTGGGGCGTATTGAAATGAATGGTATGAGTATTCTTTTTGAAGGGAAATGATTGTACATAGTCTCCTGTCTGTGCTGTCCATACCAGTAATCATGCCCTTTGAAGGTGGATAGTAAGAGGATGCAAAAGATATCAGCAAATGTCAACGCCACTGTAGCTTTCTAATGGACCTTAAGCATATCTTCCCTATTGCCATGTCACCTGTTCACATGTCAGCGAATGAAGAAAATTATAGAAGAAGAAATCTCTTGAAAAATGAATTATTATTACTAAGAAAAGTAGTGCTATTTCGGTCAATATATGTGATCATTAACGAAGATCAACAATTGGTAATGAAATCGTCATCAATACCAATACATCATCATCATATATATATATATATATATATATATATAGGTATAAAAGACGAGTCAGACACTGTTGTTAAACGGTTGAGCTCTCTATTAATTAGACTCTTTGTTAAATAATTGTAGAACTGAACATGTGGTACCAAGGTTACACTAACTAACTTATGCTTTTATATAATTAACAAATCACTGCATAAAATAACACATCATTCTGACCCCCGGCGACAAAAGATTATGATTAAATCCTTCTACAGCCACCTAGGATATTTGGTGCCAAAGAGTACATCATTCCCCGTCTCACTTCTTGAGTGTCTCCTTAAATGTCCTCCGATTGTTCCTTGACGAAACCGAGCTACTTTTGGTGACGAAATAAAATGTCACAGCTGGAGCTTTCTATTTTTGCCACTAAATAGTTAGCTTTGTCACGAAACCTACCAAAAATGTGTCACATGCAAAGCGATTGGCACAAATAAATTCGACACCAAAAGGGATGAAGTGGTTCATCAAAAGGGAGTTGATTTTCATCGCTAAATTGTGCCACATCCACGCTTGGTTGATCGGGGATTTAGCAACAATGTCTTAAATCCATACTCGACGTTCTTTGGTTATTTATTTATTTATTTTTTACATTCTTACCAAGTAAGAATATCACAAACTAGTGCTTGAAAGAAAAGGCGAGCAAATCTGAGGAAGTAATAATTTCGTTTAATGCTCCTAGAAGATTGATGATAGATGGAAGCCTTACATCCATCATTGATTCAACTTTCTCTTTATAAGGAGTTACTACTAATACAATACATTGCCGTTAAATCTAATCTAATTAATATCTAACTCTGTACAAGTCTCCTCCTTGCTGAGCATCTTCACTATTATCGAAAATAAAAACGCAAAGAGCCCAAAGAGGGAGAAAAATGAAATGGATAAAAATAGGGAGATAAAAGATGTATGCATGAAGTTCATTTATAAGTGACTCGAAGAGAGACAAGCAATTTTCCACTTTTTCTATGTGTACTTGTGTTTTTCAAGCAGAAAATGGAGAGCCCAACCAAGTTGGATGTCAAGACACGTTTGCACTCTTGAAATAAATCTCAATTTGGGAAATTGCAACATCAGATCAAAAGAGACTTGACTAATTCCTGATCTGGAGTCCATCAGACAGTGACAAAGTATCCGGCACAGACTTGACTAGTTACTAGACTGTGAAAGAAGTTTTGTGGGCACAAAGAACAAAAGAGACTTGGTTACGCTTAAGGGATCGCAATACCCGATTTTTTTTTATGTTGTCACCACAGTAAAACATCGGCACACCTCTTTCTCTCAAATTCGGAATACTGCAGGCCACTTGTGCTCTACTGACAAAGATATCCGAAATTGCTTCTTCTTATAATTCACATTACTACTTTGTCCAGTCTTCAAGAGCTCCACCCTTCTCGTACCTCGAGTTCTCAACAGTGTAGGTATTCTCTCTACTACCGTATTCCCCACACAATGCCATGAACTAGATCAACCCTTCACGGCTTTGGAAATCCATGAAGCGGTTTTTCAACTCGAACCTCTGAAGTCCCTTGGGCCTGATGGTATTTCTCCCATACTTTATCAGTAATATTGGAGTTTTATGAACCAATCCATCACGTCAGTTGTCCTTTCTTTTTTACGACCAGGTGGGATGCTGTTGCAACCAACCATACCTTTAGAGTGTGTTTGAATGTGAGATTTGAACTGAGAATTTCGCTTTGGGAAGGTATTTGAAAATTTCTTGAACATAATCTCTTGTTTGGATTGAACGGAAGAGAATTTGCGAAATTCTCTGAGAGTGTGTTTGGATGGAGAATTTCAGTTTACCTTACATTTCAAAATTCATTATTTTTAAAATTTGCTGATTTACAAATTTATAGAATTGCAAATTTATTGTTTGGATGGTTTTGAAGAAGTGAGTATTTTATATGTGACTTATATCTGAAAAATTGAACCCATATAATAAGTTGATGGTGTATGGATAAAAACCAGTGTGAGAAAGTTTCCTTTTTTAGTGAAAGAAGGTTGTTAAAATTATGGAGACAAAAGAAGTCACTTTATCCCTATATTTGTGGTAATGATTTGCATTACAACTAGTCTAGACTAGTTATTTGTATAGAAGATTTTAGCACACCAAATCCCATTTTCAAATCCCTCCTCAAATTTGATAAATTCATCTCATCATAATCCAAACAAGAAATTTGGTGCGATGTATTTGCAAATCCTCTGTAAAAGTCAAATCCTCAGTTTAATTACTTCATCCAAACACACTCTGAGCGATTTGAACTCGAAATTTGGGGCCTCCAAATTCACAGTTCAAATAACTAATTTGAACTAGTTATTTGTTAAATCCTTTCAAAGAAGTAATTTATAGAACCACTGTATAACTTATGCTTACTTTATAGGATATATGCTCCCCACCCTTTCAGGAAAGTCTTCAATGCATTAATACTCATTTCAAAAAAGTCTTGAATGCATTAATGCTCATCTAAACAAAAAATTTACAAATGTCCATTAAGAATTCATAGAACAATAAAAATTTCCCAACCAATATATTTTGTAATGATGGGATTTGTAAACGAAGGAATTTCAAAAAGAGAAAATGTGAAAGTACCCGATGTTACAAAATTCCACATCCAAACACATTCTTATGGCCCTTATTCCCTAATCCTCTCAACTTTCCTCACCAAGTGACTTCCGATCCATAAGCCTATGCAATACCATTTATAAAATTAAAGTAAAAGTCCTTTCCAATAGACTTAAACAGATCTTGACTTCCCTCATTTCTCCATTTAAAAATGCCTTCACTCCAGGATGTCATATTGTGGACAATATCTTTATTGTCGAGGAATTGACTAACAAAATTCGTACTATCAAACAAGGCGAAAGAATATTGGGCACGCAAAACATGGTTATGAGTAAGGCATATGATCTCCTTTATTGGGACTTTGTTGAGACAGTCCATGTTCAGTTTCGATTCCGTACACGGTTTATAACTTTTATCATGCAGTGCATTTCTAGAATGTTATACGCTATTCTTATTGAAGGTTCTTCTAAAACATTATTTTCTCCATCTTGTGGCCTTCGACAAGGCGACCCACCCTCTCCTCTTTATTTTATGTTCAGAAGTTTTATACAAGTCTCTTATTCAAGCTGAATTTTATGGAGGCTTGAGAGGCATTAAACTCAACCCATAGTCCACCAGTATCTCGCATTTCCTCTTTGCGAACGATTCCATTTTATTTTTCCATATTGAGCCCCTTGGATGTGAGATGCTCAAGATTATCCTTCACAACTAGTTGCAAGACTCTGGTCAACAAATCAATTTGACTAAATCTAACCTCATAGTTAGCCCAAACTGTCCAGCCCAATTATTACATTTATGTGCTAATACCCTGGGGATACCAACTTCGTCATGTTTTGGCACATATGATATTATTACCCATCGAAAACCCTTATTTTTCAATCTGATCGACAAAATCCAAAGCTGGTGTGCAGGGTGGAAGGGGCTTTTATTGAGTAAAGCTGGACGGGGCACCTTGATTTTCTTTCTACCATGGTCAACTACCATATGCAGGTCACCATATTTCCAAAATAGAAAGTCTCTTCAGTAATTTTTTGTGGAAGGGAGATATGACCCGTAAAGGCATCCATTGGGTAAATTGGTTCTCCATATGTGATTCGAAATCACTAGGGGGACTGGGATATATATAAGACCAATTTTCCGAATGTTGTCTTCTGGAATTAGACCACGAACGACATCTCTAGTGTCAAAACAGCTTACTATCTTCTCCATAAGCTTGTCTAAACCCACCTTTGTGCTCTTAATCTGCAGTTTAATCCTACAACTCACATACCTATGGCCACCTAGAATAATCTATGGTCACATCCTACTAAACTTCAGATCCTACTATGGCAACTTCTCTTGAACATAATACCTCTCAAGTCTATATTATACAACCGACATATGATCCCTGATAACTTATGTATCCTTTGCCATCAAGACATTGAGAGAGCTGCCCCTCTCTTCAACCGGTCTGGGCTGAGACAAATCTTGGGATTTTACCTAATCAGCATACCCCTTCTTTTATAGAATGGCTTAATGCTTGGCTACGCAGGCCCCCACCAAATTCTCATGTTTATGCAACTCGAAAATCTTAGTTTCTTTGTGTGATTTGGTGTATTTACACTGAAATGAGTGTATTTTCTGACAAACCCCATTCAAGTTATTCCCCAGTCCTATCCTTTATTCAATTTGATAAAAATGAGTTATACTCAAAGCCGTACAAACCCACTAATAAACTCACCCCACCTTAACTGTACATCAATCTCGCGGTTTGAGCACCACTTCTCAAAACTAGTACCTCTTCTACTCATCCATCAACAGCCAGAGAATCGCCACTGCCAATGTTCCAGACCTTCCATAATCCATGTATCCTTTGCTTCACATTGGAGATCTTATACGCTTAAAGCTAGTGTGGACCTGATTGTTAATGATAACGTTGGTCTTCGAATAGCCAAGCACTACATAAATTATCATGCAGCTTGCAATCTCACCGCACAGGCCGTTTCCATTTTGGAAGTTTGTAGCTGGGCTCATCAACAAAATCTTACAGATCTTATATTGCATACTAATTCTCATTATCTACTCTAACAGATGATGGACACTAAAACACTTGAAATAATGGTGAAGCCTATTATGTATGATCTATGCTACATTGCTACTTTTTTTTATATATGTAGTCTTACCATTGGAGATCCACACATTTCTCAACGAGGCCAAACTGCTAGTTCAGACAGCAAGCTCAGCTAACTCTTCCACCAACTATGAGTGGCCTTTGTCTTTTATGAAGCCATTGAGAGATGTTCCTTGGCTACTTGTTGACATGCATATTATACCTATATTGGAGCATCCTTTTGGTTTTAGCTTCACCAAGTCAAGTTTTTCGAGTACCATGTTGTTCACTTCCTTTACTTTGCAATGTAGTAATATGTCTTCCTATTAGATTTTTCTATGGTTGGACAATGTATAACTCTCTTTATTTGAATACAATTTGAAATCCCAAAAGAAAAAAAAGAAAAAAAATACCAATTTGGATGTCAACAACATTCACTACATACCTGCTACATAAACCCTATCTGAACGTAAGTTTTTCAAGCAGAAAATAGAGAATATGAGCCCACCAAGTTGAATGTTAACATTACCTACTACAGACCTACTATAGAACAAACTCCAACAAGCAGCAAGACTCATTAGATGAAGAGATGAACTGAACTAATCAAAACAATGGATGAGAATTATGTACAAACTCCTTTAGAACAATAGATGACATGGTACTCTATTAGTTTTACCAGGTACATATCTGCACAATTATAGAAGATGAATCCACTTAAAGATGCAAAGGAGTCGATGGAAGAACTCGATATGTACATACTACCACTACCACAACCACTAACTCCATCTTACCCGAACTCGATAATCAACAAAAACTGAACAAAATTCAAATAAAGAAATCTATACATGTTGTCTAACTCATTCTCCAGTTCTGAATATGAAGCAATATTTCCAATTCCTATGTATACTTCTTTTTTATCTGCCTGGGTGGAGTTCACACATCTATGATCAATCGCCTTTATGCTTTTGATTGTCACTGTATTCTTTGGCAAATCCACTGCGATCTTTGCCAATTTGACTCTTATTTTAAGGGTTGAAGTCGGTGGTTCCTTGGCATTCCCTTGTCTGTAGGAAATCTCCCTTCCTCTTCTGTAGCAAATGCTAGGAATTTTCTTTTCACAACTTCCCAATCCTCCTGCGTAGCTTCCTCCTCTAGTAAATTAGACCACCCAACAAGAACTTAGGGAGTGTAAGTGGCACCCTTCTTGTTAAAGAATATAGTAGATTTCTCACCAAGCAATAGAGAAGAGAATCGAAAAAAATAACAGAAGATAGAGGCACACAAGACACAAGATTTACGAGGTTCGGCAAAAGCCTACTCCACAGTGGTAGCAGCAATTTTACTATGTCTGACTATGGAGATTACAGATCTTTGTCTCTCGACAAACCTCTCAAAGAATGGCTCTTCTCTCTTGTCCTTAAAACACAATACAAGACAACACATTTATACTTAGAAATAAGTAGTGACTTTCTCTAAATAACAAATGTGGGACAAGACTTATATACTTAAGGCTAAGTTGTAACCTTTTTTGAATAATCGATGTTGGACTCCCACACATTCCGGTTTTTGTTATCCAAGACATGTAATCACACTTCCTTATAATCCTCTTGCCCATTATGTGGGTGGGTTCCAATAGAAGATGTCCCTCTTCATTAGTTATTGGGAGACTTGCGGTGGCTAGTTTGTGGGAGGCTCGTGGAGGAAACAATGTATTTGGCTGGTGTTAGTTGCAAAAGTGAAATATGAAAGATAGGATTAATATGGGCTTGTGGGGGTAAGTCCAATTGGTATGCTACTATTGCTAATATTGGCAACAATTGAGAAGGGACCGAATATTTTAGGAAAAGTTTGAGGTTCCTCCTTAAAGCCAAGTTATTTTTATAAGGTTGCAATCGTAAGTAGACGGAGTCTATCACTACAAATTCTCTCTCAATCCAAATTTGTTAGCATTTAGCTTCATTCTAGCTTGAGCTATCACAAAATTGTCTTTGAATACATTAAGGACTTCCATTCTTTGGTCATCTATGAGTCCACTGATGCTTTAATTAGGAGTGGTATCATGTTCCGCAAGATCGAGCAATTTGGTTGTCTAGCCATAAAGGGCCTCAAATAGTCAACTGCAGTGAACAGTGGTAAGTGGTGTTAGACCAGTACTCAGCTAGAGTCAACCATTTACTCCATGTTTTTGGCATGTCCCCCACAAAGCACCTCAGATAAGTCACCAAACATTGATTTTTGTTTTTGGCTTTGGTAAAATTGTAATTTATATTTGACCCATCGCTATAGGGATTCGAACTCGGAACCTTGACGTTATTCCTGACCTTCGCCACTTCACCACCCCTCTCTAAACACGCATTTTGTTTGGGAGAAATTTCAGATTTGCATAGATCATCAAAAGAAAATATAGTATTTTTACATCCCAATCGGCCATCATGGTCCAGGTGTAATAACATAATATAATACCATAATACAATAAGAAGTTCTAATAACATAACACAATACCAGGTTTATAATCATAGTGAAGCTAAGCAAAAGATCTCCTAATTATAACGGTAATTGTACAACCAGCAAGGCCACTGGGAGAAGTCACTCATGATTGGTGGAAAAGGTTGCCTTGCTTGCTGCCTGGGCAACCAGTTTGGCTTTTGCACAGTGTTCTATATCTCCAAACACTCCTTGACTCTTTAAGTTTGACCATTACTCTATGGCTGCGTTTGGCGACAAGGATATGGATAAGGATAAGGACAGGATAAGGGCGGATAAGGCCGGACAAGCTATACCGTCGGATAAGACCGGATAAGCAAGAAATCCTATCCAGCGTTTGGACCAAGTCCGGATTATAAGTCAGATATGCAATTTACAAAGTTATATATATATATATATATATATATATATATGTATATATAGATATATATATATGTATATATATATATATGTATATATATATATGTGTGTATATATGTGTATATATACCTATATAGATTTATATTAATATACATATATATACATATATATATATATATATATATAATGTATCTATACCTACGTATATATATATATATATATATATATATATATATATATATATATATATGTATGTATATAGGTGTATATACATATATAGGTATATAGGTGTATATATATATTTATACCTATATATATTTATACATACATATATATGTATATAGGTATATATATGTATATATAGGTCTATATATGTATATATATAGGTATATAGGTGTATATATGTATATATATAGGTATATAGGTGTATATATATATATATATATATATATATATATATGTATATATAGCTGTATATATGTATATATATATGTATATATATAATGTATATATATATATATATATATATATGTATATAGGTGTATATATGTATATGTATATAGGTGTATATTATATATGTATATATATATATATGTATATATATAAGTGTATATATATATATATATATGTATATAGGTGTATATATGTATATGTATATATATGTATATATATATATATATATATATAGATATATATATATATATACACACTATATATATATATATACACATATATATATACACCCGCAATGTATATGTATATATACAATGTATATGTATATATGGCGTTGAAGGGAAAGAGGAAGAAAAGTGGGGTGGGTCCCATTCATTTTAGTCCGACATGATCTGGACTAATCTTATACCACCCCCCCCAGGTATTATTTTAGTCCGACATGATCTGGATAAAACAAGTCCAAGGGTACCTTATCCGGGGACTAAGTGCACGTCCAAACGCCGGATAGGATTATTTTTATCCTATTCGGGGTCTTATCCCGCGCGCCAAACACAGCCTATAGATCGTGTGAGGTGTTCAAGTGTAACATGGTTCCCATTATTTACAATAGTTTTGGCCTTAAATGACTAAGGAATGTGATGCCTCTACTGTCAGGTACACCATGTAACTTGAACACATGCTCAAAAGTAGGCTTGGTCTAGAACTTTGGCATTGTGAGTGTGACTGAGGGCAACAAAATACTATGATAAAAACCTCATTTTGCTCAGATTTTGGTAAAACATCAATAAAATCCATAAAACTACTCCAGAGTTGGTTTGGAATAGCTAAGTATTAAAGGAGTCCAGCATAAGGGATGGTGTAACGTCCCAAACTTTGGAAGCCATTACTAAATTCACAGTCCTTATGTGAAATCATATTCCACTATATGTACAGTTACTCTCGGTATAGAACATAGCATCTAATCTATTGTTCACGAAGTGTCTTCATAAGTTAAAGAACTAAAGAGAATCCATCCTATTAAAAATCAAACCAAAAAAAAATTATAAATTCATGGCTAAATCCAGTTACAAACTTCTACAATCAAATTATCCACATCAAAGTAACGTTTTCAAAGGTGAAAAAAAAACTGTTCAATATACTAACAAAGCATATGCTCAAAGATCTCCTAGTGTTCAACAGCCTCTAATCGCCTTTTTCACGTATAGTAAGGGACAAAGTATAATAGTTTGACTTCGAATATCCCAGTAAAGGAGAATCAAATGGGATGGAGAATAAACTATACAAGAACTCAAGTAAAAAACTAAGCATAAATCTGGGGAGCAAGTGGTAACTAATCGAACGTGATACAAATACGACGAAGAGAATACCCAAAAATGATGATTATGTGGTCTTAAGGACCTAGATCGAACACAAAACCCCGAAGGTACAAACACATACCAGTAGCATAATAGTTGTCATCAAGAGCGCTATCCAAAATTCGCTAAAAGTGACTACAAGAGTACGTCACTAGGTGACTGCAAAAGTCACGAAGTGATTACAAAAGTTATCAAGTTAGTACATAAGTCTAAAGACTCCCCTTAAATGAAGGTTGATCATCTTAATAATCAAAATCAGAATGATAAGCAAATAAGCAATTCAAGAGATTTCATATTTGACCCTCTGAATCTCACAGGACTATCCCATAACAACGTGGCATTAATGGCGTAAGGTGTAGACCAGAAAAGTAGTTCAAATACAACTTTCAGCATTGACCATTATTAGTTAAAGACAATTTCAACCAAGAAAGTAAAAGATTCCGATAGACACAAAACTGAAGAGTAATAAGGACTCCCTATGGATTTTAGAATGTCCAAGTTGCTATAGAATGGACGGAGAAACAACTACTCTAGAGCATATCGATATGGGCTGATCTGCAATGCCGGAAACAACATATCTCTACACATGCTAGTTTCTTAAAATGGGTGTTTTAAAGCGAAAATATGAAGTATCTCAGAGAAAATCAAAATTACAAAGTTAAAGAAGACTTGCTCAGGTTTTATACAGATATAAATCACTAAAAATCAATGAGTAATAAAGCTTTTACAGCAAATCGATGTGGCTTCCGGGAAACAACATGTCTTTGTGTGCTGTGTAAACTAGTTTTGTACAATAATTGTTTTGAACCAGAAATATGAAGAATCTCATAAAACTCTATAACAAAAATTTCAAGTAGACATGCTGTGGGTTCTGAAAGATGAGAATCGCTAAAAACCAATGAACAACGAAGATTTTATAGCAAATTGAAATTGCCGCAAAAAAAAACACATCTTTGCGCACACGAGTTTTGTACAACAGTTATTTTGAAGCAGAAATATGAAAAATCTTAGAAAACTCGAAACTAAAAAGTTAAACTAGAACTTCTGAGGGTTTCAACAAGATAAGAAGTGATAATAACAAATGAAAATTGAAGATTTTATAGCAAATTAAAGTGGCAATAAGAATTAGAAAAGTTCTGGGCTTCTACGGGGCATTGACTTTAAAGTCATTTTTCGATAAAAAAAAAACTGAGATTGTGAGAAAGCTTAGAACTGAAAAGTTTAGGTGGACATAACGACATTTTCAATAAGTGTAAGAGTACATAAAATAGATGAGTAACGAATGAAATATTGACAAACTAATAGACTCTTTTACCTCAGCAAAAAGTACAAACCCTTTTTCTAATCGAGCAATTTGATAACGGAATCCAAAAATGCACTACACCTGAAATTTTGACGCAATTGGAACCTAAAAAGGAAAAAATAATACCCAACCTCCAAATTAGAGAAAATCCAGGGCTCGATATAGAGATGTCATTTGGGCCCGGCGGCCCGCGGGCCGGCCCGTTTTGGCCCGGTTTTGGCCCGGGCTGGCCCGACCCCTTCCATGAACAGTGTAGGCCCGAAAAAAAGGGGCCTGGGCCTGGACCAGGCCGCGAATCCAGTGAAAATGGCCCGGCCCGGGTTCGGCCCGGATTTGGCCCGGGTTCGGCCCGGGGTTGGCCCGGCCCGGGTGGCCCGGATTCGGCCCGGGTTTGGCCCTGATCTAGCTTTTTCTTGGCATATGCAGTTCTCTTTACCACCTTTTAACCACTTCTTATGTTTTGCTAAATTTTGGAACAATCAAGGAAACTAAATTGCTTTCTCAAATAGTATACAATGCAGAGTCCAACAGTTCAATGTATTTCCATCCTACTCAGAACAACTATTCTCCTAAAATGAGATTCTATCGGTGCTTACATAGTACAAACACTTTTCTTTAAAACATCTTAAACTCATTCTGAGTTTTATTGTTACTTCAAACTCAATTACAAATAACCAGAGTAGTTTTTCCAAGGGAACTTGACATCTCTGCCAACGATGCTCACCGTCTCTGCTCGAATGAAACCTTTCTCAAAGTCGGAATGAATAACTCCAGCGGCTTGAGGTGCAGTCATTCCTAGAACATCCAAGATCATATCAAACCAACAAAGGCCTTCAGCAGAATTGATGTGGGCATAAAACATGTATTTCATGCTGTCGTAGATGTCTCATGTAATATTCTATTTTTTATACAAGTCAAGAACAGTTAAGCAGATTAAACCTACACAACCAAAGCAAAGTTCAAACTTGGAGCAGTAACTATAAGCACATTACTAGAAAATATATCTAGGTGGCATAACTTTTACTAAGCTTCAATGAAATTGTAAGGCTAACCTGCAAGTATTGTCCACGCTTTTGTTTCCTGAACATATTAGAAAACTCCTTCAACAAATTGAAGGGAAAATAATGTTAACCAATTATTTAAGCATTTCTGATTCACTTCACCTTCTCGCCAGACGTGAAGTATGTTTGCAGGCCTAGAAGTGAATATGTTTCCCTGATAAGATTTCCAAGGCCACTTTCATCAACACCAAGTGACTTCAAATATTCAGTTCTTTCATCTGATGGGAGTTCAGTAAGCTCTGACTCAACCTACAATCAAAACCTCCCTCGATTAGTACTGGGTCATAATCTGAAAAATAGCTACAATAACGTTAAGAACAGTTTCAGCAGATAAAAAATTAACATCTTTAGGCACTTGAAGGGAAGAGCAATGCAAACATATCAAAGCAAAGCAAACATCTTATGATCTTAAAGCCTTCACAGCCCCCATGTGGTAGCAGCTGGAAATAAAACAGCAGGAAGTGCCTGTGTATAATTGTTCAGCATATGAAGTCAAAGAGCTTTTGCTGCAACATATCAACAAACCTGTGCTGAGATAGTTACTAAACGGATAAAAGGAGGAGGGCCTATGCACATTTATTATTTTTCTATATAAATTGTTGTGTTAAAATTGAATAACATGAGGAAAAAAAAAAAGGGCCCGGCCCAAGCCCGGCCCTAAATATTGGGCTTAGGGCCTGGGCCTGGACCAGGCCTAGGATTCCCTTCGCCAGGCCCGGCCCGGCCCGGCCGGTTTCCCCCCTTTCTGGGCCCGGCCCCGGCCCGGCCCGTTTGCAGGCCCGATGGGCTTGGGCTGGGCCGGCCCAAGCCCGGCCCTTTGACATCTCTAGCTCGATACATATCCCAACTACATAAACCGAAAGTGATAATCAGATCCATTTGCTTTTTTTTCTCTGATAGATGGTTAGGGAGCAGATTCAATATGGCCTCAGTTTACTAACACTTACCTTATTAACGAATTAGGATTGTACTTAGCTGCTCAGCTTACGTTTCTGACCTCTCATGGCTAAGGGAAGAAGAAGAAACAAATTGGGGCTGAAAATCCCATAGAAGCACTGGAAACCAATAAGTATTGAAAATTTCTTAGCAAATCAAAGTGGCTTTGAGAAACAACATATTTCTGTGCAAACTAGTTTTGTATAAAGGCTGTTTTGAAGCAGAAATATGAAAAATGTCAAAAAAACTCTAAAGTACAAACGTTCAAAGGGTTTCGAAAAGATAAGAATCTCTAAATACCAATAAATGATGACGATTTTATAGCAAATCTAATAGATTCCCTTACCACAACAGAAAAGTAAAAATCCTTTCATTAATCGAGCGATTCAATGAAAAAATGTAACGACGCACAACAGCTTAAATTCTAACACAATTGAAACCTAAACAAAAACTACTTAACCTTTAAATTAGAGAAAAACCTTAGGTTCAAAACAAAATCCAAAGTACGCAAACCGTAATGTGATCATCGGATTACACTTATAATATTAACGAATTAGGGCTCCACTATATCCTATTTTCTCTGGTCTCTCACGCCTAATCCAAGGAAGGAGAAGAACCAACATGATGGCTGAAATCCTAATTGTAAACTGAAACCAAAACCTAATGTGAAAATTACATTAAACCCCATAACTTTAGGTACTTATTCAAAACCCACTAAAAAAATTCTGAAATTACGAAAGAGTATAGAAACTATTTACTAAAAATTATATTACTCCTCACTAGAAGGAAAAAAAGAGGGGATGTTACACACACAACCACCCCCCCCCCCCCCCACCCAATCACCCACTCCCGCGCAAACACGAGGGCACACACACTCAAAGACCCACAAACACATACCTACTGGCAGACACATGCAGACAGACACACAAACACACACGACCACACAGAGAAATGTGCACGACACACACACAAAACACTGACACAACACACACACACAAATATATTCTTTGGGTATGTACACACGTGTGACTAATTATGTGTGATAGTGTATGTGTGACTGAGTGTGTGTGTGTGTGTGCACGCGCGCGCGGGCGTTCGCAACTGTTTATGTGTCAGTGCTTGTCTCCGTGTGTGTGTGTGTGCGCACGCGCATGTACGGTGGTGTATGTGGCAGGGTGGAGTGTTGCGGTATGTGTGCGTGTGTGTCTGAGCAGCCCGCTTGTTACAGGCTGCTATGACTTTTTTTATTTATTAGTTTGCACTAAAAGGAGGGGCCGATATATTTTGTGCATATTGAGAAAATGCATAGTCCGCTAGTTGCATGAGCGGTAGGCAAGAAGCAAAAAAAATAAAAAAGGTTTGATCTTAGTCCTTTGCGATGTTTAGCGAATGGCTGGATCACCATTCGATAAATAAAGTTTGATCAATAGCTCTACATGGATCAGCCCCGTGTATACATATACATATACATATATATATATATATATATATATATATATATATATATATATACATATGTATACATATACATATGTTTATAGATAATATAGGGAGCCAATCCACATCTACTGGTGGAGAAATAGCTATTTCTCCACTAGCCATCTGGCCGTCCACGTGTGATTGTGGACAATCCAGATTACGTGTAACTTGCTTAACCCCTACTCTTAGTAGCGGTTAGGCCTTTTTACCAAAAAGCCCTTATTTAAATTTTGTTTCTCAGTCTAACTCTACCAACTCTCTCTCTTTCTCTCACCCACACATGCACGCGCACACACACACACACACATTGGAACTCTATTGATTATCTTTCTCTCTCTCTCTCTATCTCTTTCTCTCTCTCATTGAACCACAACGCCGCTAATGGACCCCGTGCCGCCGACCGTCATAAACGACGACATGAAGTTGCCACCATTGCCGTCCTCCTCCAAAGTCGCAGTGCCGCGTACATCTAGCCTCGCTCGTGTCGCCGCCGCATCTGCCCATCGCTCATGCCGCTGCTCCCCTTTGCCGCCGTTGCCCCCCTGCCAATGCCGACGTTGCTCCCCCGCCGACGCCGATGTTGTTGCCCTGCTTCGAAGCTACAACCATCTTTCCACCACCGTCGTCGATCTTCCCTTCACTTTCCTTTTTATATTTTCAGATCCATCACACAGTTGCTTTTCATATCCGAGTTTCTATATTTTTCTTGGCCTTGTTGTATTCCATTTATATTTGTTCATTCAATTTTATTCCAAGGTTCTTGTAATTTTTGTTTTACTTCTTTAATCGTCAAGCCATTTACTGTGAGCGGTGATGTTGGTAGTATGCGGAGGTGTTGGTAGTTCGGTACTGTGGAAGTGACACTGATGTTGGTGGTTGGATATTGTTTGGATCTAAATCAATATTATATTCTACAATTGTTATGTGCAACGAAAATGAGAGATATAGACAAATAAGGATAAAAAGAGAGATAGGAAGACTGAAAGGGATATAGACTTAAATTGATGTTCTGCTAACCGTTGCTAAAAAAAAAGTGTAGCGGTTAGCAATATATGCTTGTCTTGGGACATGTGCAAGGGAGTCTTGTGGGGTGCGTGAGGGACATTATGGGCACAATTCCTAACCGCTACAAAGTGTAGCGATCAAGTTAGTTAGAGTTAAAAAAAAAAAGGTAGTCTAGGTCGTCCACAATACATGTGGAGGCCAGATTAGTGGTGGAGAAACCGCTAGATGTGGATCGGCTCCCATATATATATATATATATATATATATATAGGGGTTCGCTACACACCCACCGGTGGGAAAAATATTTTTTTCCCACTCAATCGCCTGAAAGTTTACCGATTGCTTAAAAAAAAAAAAAGACGGCTGGACTGGGCCATTTATGGCGAAAAGGGGCAATGATTGGCCTTGGGCCAATCGCATGAAAGTCAGGCGATTGGCCCAAAGCCAATCGCCCGAAAGTCAGGCGATTGGCCTTTGGGCTAATCGCCTGACTTTCGGGCGATTGGCTTTGGGCCAATCGCCTGACTTTCATGCGATTGGCCCATGACCAATCTCACGGTCCATTTTTTTTTGGGCCAATCGCACGGTCCATTTTATTTTTTGTTTTTTCGGCCTTGCCTCCTCTCACCCGAAGTAACCCCCACCTTGGCCCCACCCCTCTTCCCCCTCCCCACTTGTCCATTTTCCACCCCCTAGCCCCCACCCCCCTCCCCACTTGTCCATTTTCCCCCCTAGCCCCCACCCCCCTCCCCACTTGTCAATTTTTTTTCCTAGACCCCCACCCCCCTTCGGCAGACCCCTCTTTTCCTCCTCCCTCCAATTTCCTCCCATGTTTTGGCCCCCACCCCTCTTCGACACATGGCACAACATCAGTTGGCCCCCCCTCCCACGGCTCACTTTTCTGTCTATAAAAACCCTCTTCCCCCGAATTATTTCTTACGCTCTCATCATTCTCCCTATCTCACCTACATAATCTCCACAATTTTTTTTCGTCAAAAAAATTTACGCTAGAAGATCGGTGGATTTCTTCGTCATTTTTTTTCAAGTCAAAACAAGTAAGTATTTTGAATTTTCTTATAATTCAATGTTAATTTAAATTGTTGTTACGCTTAAATTGTTCTTACCATAGTCTAAAATTCGTGTTTAGGGCGTCAAAATTACGTTTTTACAAATCGGGGTATTACATTCGAAAGATTCGGTAATAGCGATTTTTTAGGGCGTCAAAATTATGATTTTTCACGAATTTATAAACAAATAGCTAGAGCTAGATTTTGCCAAAGTGCAAAAAAGAGACCCTAGTTATTTTTAAAATATCTGTATCAGGTAAAAATTTCAGATTTTTCCAAATACTGGAAAGGGGTTAACTGATACGCGCAACCTTGTAACTTCGCAGTGTAATTTAAAATATCAAGCTAGCGCGGTTTCGCGCGAAAATTTTTTGAGAGCCCTAGGATGTTGGAAAGTTCCATTCCCCATGAATTCGGGCCATTCCGAAGCCGGTAGCAATTTTTTGCCGAACGGGTTTTTAAGCGCTCGATCCGGACACCCATTCGGGATTTTTTGAAAAAAAATACCTAAAATGCTTTTTAGATCAAGGATGCACTCAGCAACCTTCGAATAGCGTCTTAAAGCACGTTTGAGATTTTTTCCGATGCCAGGGGGCATTTCGGTTATTCGCCGCCGTATAGTGGTATTTTCGTAATTTTGCCCATTTTAACTTTTTCGAGCGCCTTTTCAGTCCGTAAATGTAAGCACACCCTAGCGAAGGCTGATTTGAAGCCGATTCGCGGGGCGTTGGGGTCGCTGTAACTTCGCAGTGTAATTTAAGATATCAAGCTAGCGCGATTTCGCGCGAAACTTTTTTGAGAACCCTAGGATGTTGGAAAGTTCCATTCCCCATGAATTCGGGCCATTCCGAAGCCGGTAGCAATTTTTTGCCGAACGGGCTTTTTAGCGCTCGATCCGGACACCGGTTCGGGATTTTTTGACGAAAAATTCCTAAAATGCTTTTTAGATCAAGGATGGACTCAGCAACCTTAGAATAGCGTCTTAAAGCACTTTTTAGATTTTTTCCGATGCCATGGGGCATTTCGGTAATTCGCCGCCCGATAGGGGTATTTTCGTAATTTTGCCCCTTTCAACTTTTTCGAGCGCCTTTTCAGTCCGTAAATGTAAGCAAACCCTCGCGAAGGCGGCTAGGGTTCCATGGTCCAGGAATTCGGGCCATTCCGAAGCCGGTAGCAATTTTTTGCCGAACGGGCTTTTTAGCGCTCGATCCGGACACCGGTTCAGGATTTTTTGACGAAAAATCCCTAAAATGCTTTTTAGATCAAGGATGGACTCAGCAACCTTAGAATAGCGTCTTAAAGCACTTTTTAGATTTTTTCCGATGCCAGGGGGCATTTCGGTAATTCGCCGCCCGATAGGGGTATTTTCGTAATTTTGCCCATTTCAACTTTTTCGAGCGCCTTTTCAGTCCGTAAATGTAAGCAAACCCTCGCGAAGGCGGCTAGGGTTCCATGGTCCAGGAATTCGGGCCATTCCGAAGCCGGTAGCAATTTTTTGCCGAACGGGCTTTTTAGCGCTCGATCCGGACACCGGTTCGGGATTTTTTGACGAAAAATCCCTAAAATGCTTTTTAGATCAAGGATGGACTCAGCAACCTTAGAATAGCGTCTTAAAGCACGTTTGAGATTTTTCCCGATGCCAGGGGGCATTTTCGTAATTCGCCGCCCGAGAGGGGTATTCTCGTAATTTTACGCTTTCAACTTTTTCGAACGTCTTTTCAGTCCGTAAATGTAAGCACACCCTAGCGAAGGCTGATTTGAAGCCGTTTCGCGGGGCGTTGGGGTCCTAATGAACCCCGGGCCATTTCGGTAATTTGCCGCTCATCGGGTTCTATTTTCCTAATTTTACATTACACGAATTTCCCGAACCACTTTTAGTTCAGGAAAGGGTGTGAGACATCCGAAAAGTTATACTTTAAAGTTGTGAATTAGATAAAGCTTGTTGGGGCGATGACTGAAAAAACTATGAAGCTTTTCTGATGGCAGGGGGCATTTTGGTAATTCGCATTCCCGAGAGGGGTATTTTCGTTACTTTGCCCCTTTCAGTTTTTCAAATGACTGCTTCGTCCAGAAATGTAAGCAAAGCACCTGAAAGGTGCTTTCGAAGCTGATTTGGGGCGTTATGGTGATAATGAACCCCCGGGGGCGTTATGGTGATAATGAACCCCCGGGGGCGTTTCGGTAATTTGCCGCTCATCGGGGGCTATTTTGGTAATTTTACATTATACAAATTTTCCAACAATTACACTGCAAATAGAGTCCATTCTTCTTTTATTTAATTCTATGACTTGTTGCGACTGATATAATTTTTTTTTTCTACATTTCAGTATAAATATGGATGCAACTGGAGGAAATATTTTTTGTGAAGGTTCTGATCCACCTTACTTGGGTCAAATTTTCCAAACACTGGACGAAGTCGAAGCATACTACAGAGCATATTCGAAAACGATGGGTTTCGGTATTAGAACTAAGACGACTAGAAAACGGGTGAATACTGATCAAATTGGTGCAAGGTTATTTGAGTGTCATAGAGGGGCACCGCATGTACCCCCGGTCGTTCAGATCAGTGACGAAGGGACAACAAGACACAGACAACGGGACGCATGTTCGGTTACCGGCTGCAAAGCCCATGTGTATGCAGTACACCGGAAAATTGAAAACCATTGGGTTGTGACGGCTGTGGAGTTGAGCCATAATCATCAGTTTTGCACCCCTAGTATGATTGGTCAAATTCATCAACACCGAGAAATACGCGCGGCACAGAGACAACTGATTTCAACAATGGCCGACGCTAAAATTCCACCTTCTAAGATGATGGGGGTTTTCTCAGGCCAGGCTGGGGGGATTGACAAGTTGAGTTTCAACGACGTAGACCTTCGAAATGAACTTCGTGCTCAAAAGAGAGAGTCTTTCGGTAGGAATGATGCTCAAGCTACCATTGATCTCTTCAGGTGCCTTCAGAGTGAGAATTCTGGATTTTTCTACAGTATCCAACTCGATGATGAGAACCGCATTAGTACTATATTTTGGGCGGACCCCCGTTCTATAGCTGCTTACCTAAATTTTGGGGATGTTGTGACGTTTGACACCACATACCGCACCAATAAGTACTCTATGCCTTTTGCTCCGTTCACGGGGGTGAACCACCACTATCAGTCAATCTCGTTTGGCTTTGCCCTGCTTAGGGATGAGACGGAGGAGTCATTTACGTGGTTATTTGAAACGTGGCTTCAAGCAATGTATCGTATTCCTCCACAGACCATCATCACCGACCAAGATCTGGCAATGAAAAATGCAATCGCTAAGGTCCTTCCAGATACTCACCATGGCCTGTGCACGTGGCACATAAGCAACAAATATCCCGAACGGCTTCACCATGTATATGCAAACCATCCGGAATTCAAGACTGACTTTAATACATGTGTGAAGAAATCGTTGACGGTAGACGTGTTCGAGGAGAGGTGGGCCACGTTAATGGATGACTACTCTTTGCACAATCATGACTGGTTACAATCGTTGTATGCGATCAAGACACAGTGGGTCGGTGCCTACACCAAGAAGTTTTTTGCAGCCGGAATGACTACGACCTCGAGAAGCGAAGCTATGAATTCATTCTTTGATGGGTACGTAAGCCAGTCTTCAAGTATAGTGGAGTTCGTACTGGAGATGCAGAAAGCCGTTGATAGGCAATTGTACCGTGAGAGAGAAGCCGACGCGGCTACGGCTTACAAGGAAAGAGCCATACTACTCTTTTCACCTTTGGAGGCTCATGCGGCTCAAGTCTATACGAAGGAAATGTTTAGACAGTTTCAAGTTGAACTACTAAAGTCGAATCAATATGGCATGACAAAGTTGCACGAGTATTCCACCAGAGATCTCAAGGTTTATGCTTTGACAAACGTGACGAATTTTCCCAATCCGTGCTCTTCGTCGACTCCGAGGAACAGAAGACATTTTACCGTGGCTAAATGTATGGACACCGGGTTGGTAAATTGCAACTGTCAATTGTTTGAGCATAAAGGTATACTTTGTCGACACGCGTTGAGGCTTTTGATCTCGAAGAATGCTAGTGAAATCCCTCAACAGTATATCTTGGAACGGTGGACGAAGGAAGCCAATAGAGTCCACGGTCACATTCCTTACGTGCCCAATGTTTCAGTTGATTTCGAGCAATCTGAGCCGCTGCGATATAATCACCTTTGTAACATCATGCACAGTTTATCATTGGATGCAGCGTCAACGTTTGATGGGTACAAGTATCAAGTTGAAGCAGCCGCACGGGATACGGCTAAGCATGCACAGTTTAGGATGGCTGATCCACAAAGACGGGACACTCCGACTACTCGGACGACTCGAGCCGGTAGATTCAATCGAGCCAAACAGCCAGTCATTGACGGCACTAGCACGCAAGTTGAGGAGGACGACATTTTTTATCCAATTATTTCTCAAACAAAAGGGCGAAAACGAGAAATACGCATGAAGAATCCCATTGAAAAAGAAACGGGTCAAAAAAAATTGCGAAAGTGTGCGTTGTGTAATAAGATGACTGATCATGACAAGAGAAACCATTATAAAGCGTTAGGTCTTGCACCTGGCAGTATGGTCGAGGAGGACGATGATGATGAAGAGTGTTAGGGTTAATGTTTCAGTTGTATAACGAATAACGTTTATAATGTTTAAATTTGTGATTTAGTTTGTTGAATCTTTAATTTGTGATTTGGTTTGTTCTTCCGAAAAATCTTGTACTTTTTTTGTCACTTTTTTTCCCCTCATTGCACCTCAGGCACGCTAGTTAGCCCATTCGTAACAATTTCGGCGAAAAACGAGACACATTATTTTTTGGGTTTTCCTAGGAAGGGCCTATTCGGGCACACTTTAGGGCCCAATTCATAGCTTCCGAAAAATTGAGTAATTTTTTTTGTCATTTCTTTTTTGCTCATTGCACCTCAGGCACGCTAGTTAGCCCATTCGTAACAATTTCGGCGAAAAACGAGACACATTATTTTTTGGGTTTTCCTAGGAAGGGCCTATTCGGGCACACTTTAGGGCCCAATTCATAGCTTCCGAAAAATTGAGTAATTTTTTTTGTCATTTCTTTTTTGCTCATTGCACCTCAGGCACGCTAGTTAGCCCATTCGTAACAATTTCGGCGAAAAACGAGACACATTATTTTTTGGGTTTTCCTAGGAAGGGCCTATTCGGGCACACTTTAGGGCCCAATTCATAGCTTCCGAAAAATTGAGTAATTTTTTTTGTCATTTCTTTTTTGCTCATTGCACCTCAGGCACGCTAGTTAGCCCATTCGTAACAATTTCGGCGAAAAACGAGACACATTATTTTTTGGGTTTTCCTAGGAAGGGCCTATTCGGGCACACTTTAGGGCCCAATTCATAGCTTCCGAAAAATCTCGTAATTTTTTTTGTCATTTCTTTTTTGCTCATTGCCCCTTAGGCACGCTAATAGGCCATATATATGAATTTAGGCGAAAATCGAGACAAATAATTTTTCAGAAAATCCTATAATGTATTAATATGGGTGCACACTGTATCGCCAAATTCGTAGCAACAATAAAAAAATTATGAACATTTTTTTCAGGGGTTCTTTGCTCATTGCACCATAGTCACGCTAATTAGGATAATGGTAATGAAGCCATCTAGCTTCATTTTTTTTCAGCTCCCAGGCTATCCTATACCTAAACGTCAAGGCAGCCTTCCTTGTCCACGACGTATATCTGAGCACCTCCGAGCGAGCAATGTAGTCCATGTACTTGAGGACGTAAATCCCGCAATCATGACTGTTATATTGCTTTGGTCGGTCCTGTATCGTCTCGACCGTCCAAGGATCTACCGTCGAATTCCTGGTGATGGATTCCCCCGAATAATCTCGGCACGCTAGCGAGAAGATAGTAGTCTGCATCCAACAATTAAAAAAGGTCATCAATATATGTTACGATAAGAATATACTATGAGCCAAGGTCAACCGATAAAAACTAACCACTGCAGTGATGTACTCGCTGTATGTCTGTGCCAGCGACCGAAAGGGAGAGTCCTCCCGTAGGCTATCGTATATGTTGACCGCTCTGTTCGCTGGATAGAGAACTAATAGGAACCAGTGGTGTTCGTGATGGCAAGGCATCATGACAAGGTTCGCATGAGCAGCGTGACATTGATTCTCTGCGGTCAACAGGGCTAACAAGTTTCCAGCTGGTTTCCACTTACCCATGCCTGCCCCTCGCCTCCTCGATTCTGTGAACTCCCTCATGCTGGTCACCATTAATGGGACAAGATAAGTGGGATACATGTTAAGCTTCAAATCTTCGCGATGGTTATAACGTAGCTCTCTAATCCGGAGCAGATCTATATAAGCGTTCATGACAAAATTTGAAATATCTGTCTCCGGTGCCAACATTCTCACATCCGTGTGACCTAGCAATGTTCCAAGAGGAAAGTCTGTTGAATCGTTGACAGGCTCAGGCCCGAAGTAGTGCCGGTCGATCCAACCCCGCTTCCATCGCCCCAATGGCTTTGTCGCTTGTCCTTTATCCGACCGGTTGCTTGGGCGCGAGGCCTGGATTCCTACTTGGGTCACCTGACTCTGGCGCTGAGAGTCGTACGTGTCAGGAGGCAAGCGACTACACGGCTCCCAGAATTCACTCTGGGGCACAAAGTCGTACGTGTCAGGAGGCAAGCGACTACACGGCTCCCACACCTGACTCTGGGGCTGAAACCCGTACGCGTCAGGAGGCAAGCCACTAGACGGCTCCCACACCTGACTCTCGGGCTGTGGGATGTACGCGTCAGGAGGCAAGCCACTAGACGGCTCCCACACCTGACTCTGGGGCTGGGGCTGAGAGCCGAACGGGTCAGGAGGCAAGCGAGTAGACGGTTCCCCTTGGTAACCCCGGTACGCAACACCAAAGTTGTGAAGATCAGTCTTGTACGACTCAACGGAGCTCTTGAAACTGTCAGGCGCATGCGCGACATACCAGTCAAACCGCTCGAGCTGCTTGAACATCTCAGTGCCCTTGTCAACCTACAAACATGCATAGAAAAATCACCGTCATCATTTCAGGCATGGTCGAGAAGGTGCGCAAATCAATATTGAAACGACACTCAAGCTGACTTACAATGCTCAATGCCCAGAACTGGTCATAGACCTCACGTGGCGCGTACGATGACGTCCTCACTTCGGAAGGGCGATTCACCCTCGTGCGCGTCACCCTGAGAAACCACTGTAAGTATTCCTCAGTACTGGTGCCGTCGTCCTTGAGCGATACAAGGCTATCATACGTTTCCTGCCAGGTATTCCACTGATCCACCTCGTCACCCAACAAAATCAAGGCATTAGCCACCTCGAAGTTCGGCCCTCGACCACCCCTGTATGGCCGCATGTCTACAGCGAGTTTTGGAATCCCTTGTGGACAGCCAGCTTGCTTCATAGCTCGATCGGGCATCTGAAACTCACATACTTCGAAATGAATAAGTGGCACCCGAACCAAACCTGCCAGCACGTACGACACCGGCAGTTGCCAACACGTCTCATCCAACCGATGCATCACCTTCCCATATGGCTGCCACGTCACCAGGGATGCATCCATCATATCTAGTTCCCCCCGATAGAACATTAGATTGTGGTGAGGGTCTACCCGTTTAGTCCGTCTGGGCCTAGGCCCCCAGGCCCACACCCTAGGCCACGTCTCATCGGAATCAGCTACGGGCTGTGGACGACCCGTGGGTAGCCTCTCGTAAGACCAAACCTGTGAATGCAAACATAATATGGAATTAGTTATTAATCACGAATATATTGGCACGTCAACGAAGAATATTAATGCTCAAACCTGTAACAGAGTGATGCAGGCGGCAATGGACTTGGCACCCTTTCTCGTAGCTTTGTGCAATGCTCGATATAGGTGCGCAAGGACAGCTGAACCCCACGAATACGAGTATACCTCCCCAAGATCCTCCAAGAACACCATATACTTCGGATGCACCGTGTTTTTTTTTTGCGTCGGAAGTAATATAGATCCAATAATATACAAAAGGAATGCCTTCGTATACACCGAAAAATCATGAGGAGTGTATTCATCCGGTAGCTCGCCGTACTGCTCTCTCAGCCATTTAAGTTTTATGCCGTTGGTTGTAAGAGCTTCCCTTGGAATTCCCGGAAAATACTGCATAGCCATCTTCGCTATGGATGCAGACCCATTACTCGAAGTAATGGGTCTACCGTGACATGGGATTCCAAGTATAAATCCAACGTCCTCTAATGTAATAGTCATTTCACCAAACCGGAAGTGAAATGAGTTCGTCTCGCCCCTCCATCGTTCAACTAGAGCAGATATAAGGCAATCGTCGTGCCGAGCCCAAATCCCGCAATCGGTGAACACCGTCAAATTTTGATCTCGCAGTAGTTCTATTTGTTCCTCATTCAGTACCCACTCGGAATGGCCACTTGTGCTTTGACGTGTTTCCAAAACACCCCTATCGACACCGTTAAATACGTGCCTCGCGACGTGGTCATCGTCATCGTATAGGATTGATGTATCATGAGGTCCAGGGTTGAAATCCATATCTGTAAGAACAAAATATAATCGTACATTAACTTAGCGTCCATAATATTTACATTCCAAAACTGTAACTGAATCGTTAACCTAGCTTACCAACGCAATAACAATAGTCATTAAATCATTACTTTAATGTATGAAAACCATTCCTCACTTCCAACGACTCCGAACGCTTAATAACCCTAGCCGCCTTCTCTAGGGTTTGCTTACATTTACGGACTGAGCAGTCATTCGAAAAAGTTGAAAGGGGCAAAATTACGAAAATACCCCTCTCGGGCGGCGAATTACCAAAATGCCCCTGGCATCGGGAAAAATCTCAAAAGTGCTTTAAGACGCTATTCTAAGGTTGCTGAGTTCATCCTTGGTCTAAAAAGCATTTTAGGGATTTTTTGTCAAAAAAATCCCGAACCGGTGTCCGGATCGAGCGCTTAAAAGCCCGTTCGGCAAGAAATTGCTACCGGCTTCGGAATCGCCCGCATTTCTGGGGAATGGCACTTCCCAGTCTTCGCTAGGGTGTGCTTACATTTACGGACAGTATTGACGCTCGAAAAAGTTGACAGCGTGAAATTACGAAAATACCCCTATCGGGCGGCGAATTACCAAAATGCCCCCTGGCATCGGGAAAAATCTCAAAAGTGATTTAAGACGCTATTCTAAGGTTGCTGAGTTCATCCTTGGTCTAAAAAGCATTTTAGGGATTTTTTGAAAAATCCCGAACCGGTGTCCGGATCGAGCGCTTAAAAGCCCGTTCGGCAAAAAGTTTAACCGGCTTCGGAATGCCCCGAATTCGTGGGGAATGGAACTTTCCAACATCCTTAGGGTGTGCTTACATTTACGGACTGAAAAGACGTTCGAAAAAGTTGAAAGCGTAAAATTACGAGAATACCCCTATCGGGCGGCGAATTACGAAAATGCCCCCTGGCATCGGGAAAAATCTCAAACGTGCTTTAAGACGCTATTCTAAGGTTGCTGAGTGCATCCTTGATCTAAAAAGTATTTTAGGGATTTTTCGTCAAAAAATCCCGAACCGGTGTCCGGATCGAGCGCTTAAAAGCCCGTTCGGCAAAAAATTGCTACCGGCTTCGGAATGGCCCGAATTCATGGGGAATGGAACTTTCCAACATCCTAGGGTTCTCAAAAAAATTTCGCGCGAAATCGCGCTAGCTTGATATTTTAAATTAGACTGCGAAGTTACAAGGTTGCGCGTATCAGTTAACCCCTTTCCAGTATTTGAAAAGTCTGAAATTTTTACCTGATACAGATCTTTTAAAAATAACTAGGGTGTCTTTTTTTCACTTTTGCAAAATCTAGCTCTAGCTATTTTTTATAAATTCGTGAAAAATCATAATTTTGACGGCCTAAAAAATCGCTATTTTCGAATCTTTCGAATGTAATACCCCGATTTGTAAAAACGTAATTTTGACGCCCTAAACACGAATTTTAGGCTATGGTAAGAACAATTTAAGCGTAACAACAATTTAAATAAACATTGAATTATAAGAAAATTCAAAATACTTACTTGTTTTGACTTGAAAAAAATGACGAAGAAATCCACCGATCTTCTTCTAGCGGTTATCCACCGATCTTCTAGCGTAAATTTTTTTCGCTCGTATTGTTGTGGAGATTATGTAGGTGAGATAGGGAGACTGATGAGAGTGTAAGAAATAATTCGGGGGAAGAGGGTTTTTATAGGCAGAAAAGTGAGCCGTGGGAGGGGGGGGGGGCAAAACAAACAAGCAAATTGGAGGGAGGAAGGTCTGCCGAAGGGGGGGTGGGGGTCTAGGGAAAAAATTGGACAAGTGGGGAATGGGGTGGGGGTCTGGAAAAAAATTTGGACAAGTGGGGAGGGGGTGGGGGCCTAGGGGGGGGGGGAAATAAACAAGTGGGGAGGGGAAGAGGGGTGGGCAGGGTGGGGGGTTACTTCGGATAGAGGAGGCAAGGCCGAAAAAACAAAAAATAAAATGGACCGTGCGATTGGTCATGGGCCAATCGCATGAAAGTCGGGCGATTGGCCCAAAGCCAATCGGCCGAAAGTCAGGCGATTGGCCTTTGGGCCGTCGCCTGACTTCGGGCGATTGGGCTTTGGCCAATCGCCCGACTTCATGCGATTGGCCCAAGGCCAATCATTGCCCCTTCGCCATAAATGGCCCAGTCCAGCCGTCTTTTTTTTTTTTTTT